>BPLR01018379.1:0-117113 GCA_021605095.1 Caerostris extrusa | reverse complement strand
TACACTCATGTCCATAAATTAAGGATAATGAAGTTCAGGCAAAGAAAGAGACAGAAGCAAAACAAATTTGACTTATTTGTAAAGTCTATTTATTAAACAAAAGGTAAAAGAGCAAAAAAGATGCTATATGTTTGACATAATTAATAAAAATTGCGATTTTTACTCCCTGGAGCAAATTTCAAAAAAGAACCTATTTACAAAAAACAGTATAACATGGTTAGTATGATGGTTAATATGGAGTATGTCTCCCGGACGATGCAATACAGGCCTTACAACGCCTAGGCATGCTGAGTATCAAATTATCAATCTGATCTTGGGGAATATTACACCACTCATCAAGCAATGCCCTCCGAAGTTCCGGTTGACAGGTGGGAGGGGGTTGACGGGCTGCAATTCGTCGGCCAAGCATATCCCACACATGCTCTATTGGATTCAAGTCCGGTGAGTATGCTGGCCAATCCATACGGGTGATATCCTCCAATTGAAGGCATTCGTCTACAATGTTTGCACGGTGAGGACGGGCGTTGTCATCCATAAACAGAAATTCAGCACCCATGGCGCCCCGAAACAAACGTACATGTTGTTCCAGAATGACATCCCGATAGATGTGGCCTGTCATCGTTACACTCTGAACATGCAGGTCAGTTCTGGAACCAAGAATAATTCCTCCCCCAAACGAGCCATCCTGCACCACCGTAACGGTGTCGTTCAATGGTGTTCTCTTGGTGGTAACGGGTACCTGGCGCTCTCCATATGAAAGTCCGGCGAGAATCAGACTGCAAACTAAACCTGGACTCGTCGGAAAACATCACACAAGACCACTGTTGCGGTGTCCACAATGCATGCTCTCTACTCCAGGTTAATCGCAGGCGACAGTGAGTTGCGGTAAGTGGAACACATCTGACAGGCCTACGAGCATATAGACCAATGTGCCCTAAGCGTCTGTACACGGTCTGCCTTGAAACTGTCGTACCGGTAGCTGAAGAGAGCTGACGAGACAGGTCTGATGCTGTGCTCCGTCTGTTTCTTTTGGCAGTAACTGCTAAATACCGGTCCTCATTCGGCGTTGTAACTCGGGGGCGACCTGTGCTGTAACATCTACTCACATTACCATCATCTTGGAATCGTTGCCAAAGCCTGAGATGACACTGGCGATTCCAAGCTCCCGATACTTCCAGCTGGGTACGTCCACATTCCAGTCGTCCGATACCCTGTACTACAAAATCATCCAAATGCTTCCCTTGTGCCAACTATGCGGTTATTGCACTGGAGTTGGGCTTTGTGCGCCTGTGAACACCTTGCATTTCCGCTGCTAGCATTCCTTATATACCCCCTCTTAATTTCTCCCCGTCATTGTGATTTACCATCCGCGCCATCTGGTGGTTCTGTAATTTGCATATCTCTTCAAGATGGGTGTTATAATCCCACAGGTGAAATTTTTATTTCTTTTAGAGTTCAATTCTGTGTGATTCTTGAATTATCCTTAATTTATGGACATGAGTGTACTTGCATTTACGATTAAGCAATCGTCAGTTTATTTATGACTGCGCCAATTTCAAGTATTGCATACATGTTCACTTTTTAAATAATATCCTAATTTCTCATTTAAATTCAATTAAAAAGTAAAAAAATATTTGCATACCAAGAAAAGAGAAATTTAAAAATATGTACACTTAATTCAGTGTCAAAACAGAAATTTTATCACAGAAAAAAAAAAACAACAACGTATGGCATCATTTCGATTACTTGTATTTACGATTAAACAACCGTCAGTTTTTGCGTTTATGAATGTATAATTTTCACTTCTTACATAAATGATTAGGCTCACTTTTAAATAATGTCCTAATTGTGTTAGTAAATATATATTTTATTTAATTGAGTCAGTAACAAAATTAGTTGATAAATTAAAGTTAAGACACTACTTTATTTTAAAATGTTGTCTTTTTTCTGATTTCTTTTTTTAAATTCAATTAACATTTAAAAAATATTTTTGCATCCTATGAATAGAGAATTTTCAAAACTAAAAGTACAAATAATTCAGTGTCAAAAGATAAATTTTTATCATAGAATAGAAAGATACGGATTGCATCATTGTGTATACTTGCATTTACTATTAAGCCACCGTCAGTTTTGCATTTATGATCGAGTTATTTTCAACCATTTTCAATTCTTGCATAGGTTCACTTTTTAAAAAAAAATATCCTAAATGTGTTAGTAGATATATATTTTATCTAATTGAGTTAGTAGATTTAAATTAAATTTAAGTTATTAAGTTATTTTAAAATGTTGCCTTTTATGACTTTTTATTTTTAAATTCAATTAAAATTTTTAAAATATCTTTATGCTATGAATGGAGAATTTTCAAAAATAAGTACAAATAATTTAATATCAAAAGATAAATTTTTATTATAATAAAGAAAAATGCGGAATGAATCATTGGAAATGCTTGCATTTTATTATTAAGCTATCATCAGATTTTTTGCATTTATGACTGCGCTATTTTCAATTCTTGCGTACATGATTAGGTTTAATTTTTATATAATGTCCTAATTGTGTTAGTAGATATATATTTTATTTGAGTTAATAGATTTAAAATAAATTCAAGACTTTAATGTAATTTTAAGTGTTGTATTTTTTTGATTTCTTATTTAAAATTCAAATAAATTTAAAAAATATCTGTCTACTATAAGTAGAGAATTTTAAAAAATAAGTATAAATAATTCAGTGTCAAAAGAGAATTTTTATCATAGAAAAGATAAATACGGAAGGCATCATAACGAATACTTGCATTTATGATTAAGCCATCATCAGTTTTTGCATTTATGATTTGCATTAAATGGTGCATTTTTGTCTGCACCACTTTCAATTCTTGCATACATGATTAGATTCACTTTTAAAATTATATCCTGATTGTGTTAGTAAATATATATTTTGTTTAATTGAGTTAGTAGATTTAAATTAAATTTAAATTATTAATTTATTTTAAAATATTGTCTTTTCTGATTTCTTATTTTAATTCAATTAAATTGAATAAAAAATATATACATACTATGAATAGAGAGTTTTCAAAAAATAATTACAAATAATTCAGTGTCAAAAGCGAAATTTTTATCATAGAAAAGAAAGATATGGATGTCATTATTGCAAATACTTGCATTTATTATTAAGCGATCGTCGGTTTTTGAATTTATGACTGCGCCCTTTTCAATTCTTGCATACATGAATAGGTTCACTTTTCAAGTAATGTCCTAATTATTTTAGTAGATATTTATTTTATTTAGTTGATTTAGCAGATATTTAGGAATATTATTATGAAGAATATAAAAAAAAGTTTATCACAATTACTTTGAACAAGAAGCAGATTTTTCTGGAATCAATACATTAATTTTAAACAGTTTCTGGATTGAACATAAAGCTATCAGCAAAAACATTAAACCATTCTTACGTTATACAGAATGAGTGCAAACCGTTACAAGATCCTTGAGTTGCATACAAGCTCAAACGGATAACTTGAAATTGAAATCTAGTACTACCACTGTGTCCAAAAAGTTAGTAAGACCAATTTTCGATTTAAAATTCGAGGCTTATGGAATTTCAACTTTTTTCTTTTCTAAATTGCTGGCATTATCCTTGACATCTGTGTGAAATTTGGCATCAAAATATTCATTAGTGTTTGAGTTACGCTTGGCTTTGTGAGACTCTAAAACCGATTCCGACGATCTTTGAAATGCCTGAATTAATTGAGCAAAGAACTTGCATTCAATTTGTTTGCGGAAAAGTATAGAATGTTGCAGAAGGCATTCGGTGAACATTCCTATATCGGAAAAGAAATGTTTAGAAGTGGTATAAACAGTTCAAAGAAGGCAGAGAACGCGTTGAAGACGAACAGCGCTGTGGTCAACATCCACCTCAACCGACGAAACTCACGTACGAAAAATTAAAGATTTGGTGTTTGCAAACCGTCGATTTACAATTAGAGACCTTGCTGATGATGTTGCAATTTCAAAGGATCGGCCAATTCCATTTGAGCCTCAAACGCATTAAATATCGATTGGTACCGAAAACACTGATTGCGCCAGCTCACACTGCATGATTCTTCGTGAGGTTTCAGCAAAAATGAAACCCATATCGTTTCACAACCACCGCATTCACACCGTGCGACTTCTGGCTATTCCCTAAAATCAAAAGACCACGCCGGGGGATACCGTTTTGAGTCGATTGAAGACATTCAACTTGAATCGCCATGCGCTTTGAAGGCCATCCCTGCCGATGACTATTTAGATGCATTGAGGATTGGAGAAAAAAAGTTGGTATAAGTGGTGTCCGGAGGGTAGTGGAAGAATAAATAAAGAGTTTTTGAAAAAAATAATTGGTCTTACTTTTGGGCACAGTAGTTCAAGCTCAAATGGATAGCTTGAAAATGGAATCTAGTACTATGTTTAAAACGGACTTTTTTTTTCTTTTTAGCACTTTTTAAAAAATCCATCCGAGTTTGATGGCTTTCTAATTAACAGGGTTCTACAAAAAAAAAAAAAAAAAAATATCAGGGTTCTACTTAAAGTTTGATAATACTTTAAAAATAATCATCTTTATCTATTGTATTATAATATTGTAATCTTTACTACGTTTCTAAAATTTAATAGCATAATAAAAATGAACAAGCAGCTTTATTATTATTTAAGTAAAACAATTCTTATTAAAATAATACCTTTTATGATATAAATCATACTTAATGATGACAGCTACGTGCATTGTTTTAAAATAAACCATAATGTAGAATGCTCGAATGCGAATATAATCTTATAATTTTGTAGTCTGTCGTGCGTAACATGGTGTTTTACCTTAATCTTGTTATTAATATACTTTTCAAAAGATTATTCCGTCATTATGTTGAATTTTACGTTCGTTATGCCTAAATTAATTCAGTATAAAAATGTAAATCTATACGCATTTGATTTCGTAGTTGTATTTGATTACACATTCTTATTACGGCCTACACAAGTTTAAGTTTCTTCCTTCAAATAAACAAACTTCAGCCTTCAAATCCTTCAAACAACTTCTATTTATGAAAGATTTAAACTTTTCCAAAGCATTGTTTTATAAAGAAATTTTAATTATAAAGTGTAGTGTTGTATGCTTTTAAATCTGACGGATTGAAAGAATTTAGAATAAAATGTATACCTTGTGTGCATGTATAATATGATATAGGTGATTATGATTAAAGTGCCAACTAAAAAATGCTATTAAAAAAGAACCACTCGTCACAACGAGTTCAAATTTGAATTGAAAATACTTGAAGAAGAGGCATCAAAACGTTATGGCATCAAAAAGGCTCCAAAAAAAAAAGTTCTACCATTTTCCCTCCAATTTGGTATGACCTTGCAGTGGTGGATAGGCTTTCCACTATGTGTCACAACTGCTGAATGGGACTTGAAAGTCCTTTTTTCCGTCCAAAACTGAACCATTCAAGCACATTGAACACTACAGTTGGTTTAACGTGCAGTTATGCCAATACACGTTGTAATTTCGATTCAAAATATCACTGGTGGCCGAAGTCACTTTCTTTATGCCGCTTACAGCGCCATCTATTAATCTTACTTTTTAAAATTTTCTATTAATACGCCACAATGTATCAACTATACAAAACTATTGTGCAACTATAATGTATCAACTATACAAAACTATTGTGCAACTATAATGTATCAACTATACAAAACTATTGTGTAACTATAATGTATCAATCTTATACTAGCAAATGCAAAACAATAATTTTTTTCAATTTCTTACAGTCCTTTTTTTCTATTAAAACACAAAAACAAAAATAAAGCAACCCTTCGTTACATTGCGTATACAGAGATGTTTATTTTTGCCCATTGTGCTATAATGAAACTGCGATATAAAGATTAATTTTTATAATGCTTTTCTATTAATTTTTCGATCTAATTACTATTTACAAATCACTTTTTGAAATTTTTTGCCCAAACTTTTATTTTTAAATATAAGGAATATCATTTTAAAATTTCTATATATTTCTGATTTTATATTATTTTTCAATGGTGCAACAGCCCATGGTAGGCTAAGGTAGTCTGCTCGCTGGGCAGATTGGAGCATGAGATGGTTTCTTTTACGGGGTAGGGTTATCCTTTACGCATAACGCTCTACAATTATATTAAGGTCTGATGGCCTATTGGTTAGCGCTGTGGCCTTGGCACCATAGGCTTCAGGTTCGAATCAGTGACATGGATGTTTGTGAGTGTTTCGGAATCCCACAATAAACTGGTAGGTCCCTACCAATAGCCCAAAAGTGTGAATAACTGATAGTAGAGCAAAAACGAAATCAAAATCTACATGTCATATTATAAAAAGAGGGTAAAGTTTTCTTTTTGTTCTTGTGCACAAATACATGAAGCATCTAAGGGGAGAAGTCAGAACTTATCCCACCGGTTATAGCCTGGGCCACTGCAGCCATTTTAATCGTCTTTTATGACATGCATGGGCTACAGTGGGGATATTCTAACCCGATATAAATATTTTCGTTTTAGTAACAGTGCATTTGTATTGCAATTTATATCATGGACTGAGTTCTGTTCCCTATATGAAACTTTTCCGTTAAATAATTAGCTTTTAGCTTTTCATGAATCTATGTCTTCCAAGGATGAAATAATAAATGCTTTAAATACTTTTCAATAGAATTATTTATAACATTTCATTTATTCCTATTTTAAACGTCCGTTCAACAACTTTTCATTTAAAAATACTTAACAACCATTTGATATTTATTTTTCCATTACTTGTCAAACTTAATCTGTAAATGTATGTAAGTTTGAAATAGCTTTGTTATTAAGATTTTCTTAAATTCCTATTTAGTGAATTACACAATTTTCCATCGAAATAGAAATACTTTTTTAAATAATCTAATACTATTTGTGATTTTCATATCTTTCATTCAAGAAATCTTTGTTGGCATCTTGACGTAAAAAGAGGATAATAGTTGCAATAAATCCCCTCTCTGCAATGCAGTGACGTTGCAAAAGAGGATTAAGGCAGGTGTTGTAACACTTTTTTCCATTAAGGGTCTTGTACCGAAGAGGTTTTAAACAAGAAGTGAGAGCATAGCTTTGAACCCATCATTTTAAGACACCACCTTTCACTTGTGGAGGAGGGAAACCGGTTTCTGGCACATGGCATTAGGATTCAGCTGATGCACTAAACAGTTTACTCATAAGGCTGAGAAAAAAGTCTCACGGCAACAACCCGTGGTGAGAAAGGCATATTTGATGCGAGAACACACCCGATACCGGCAATAAAGGTAATTTGATTTTAGAAAATTCTTAAACTTATCACTATAAAGGTAGAAGATTATAATGCCATAAAAGTACTTCGCAAATTTTTATTAGTTTGACATCATTTTTATCAATCCTGGGAGATTTGCCTTCTCTGATTTGTTCTCCGCCGGTGCCTGAGGTTTCCCTTTTAATTAAGTGTTTCAAATGCTATTAGTATTAAAGCTCTATTGATGAGCAGTTTTGTAAGTTTGATGGCCTGAGGTTTTAATTAAGTCTTTCAGTAAATGTTATTAGTAATAATTCTAATGATGAGCAGTTCTGTACATTTTAAGTGCTTAAGGTTTTTCTGTTAATAAAATTACAGTAAATGTTATTAGCATTAAACTCCATTGATGAGCAGTTCTGTCTTTTAAATGCCTGAGGTTTTTCTTTTAATTAAGTGTTTCTTCAGTAAACGCTTATTAGTATTAAAGCTCCAATGATGAGCAGTTCTGTAGATTTGAGTGCCTCAAGTTTTAATTCAAGCTCATTTCAGTAAACGTTATTAGCATTAAAAGCTCTAATGATGAGCAGTTCTGTAGATTTCAGTGCCTGAGGGTTTTCTTTTAAATAAGTATTTCAGTAAAATGTCATTAGCATCAAAAGTTGTAACGGCATGCAGGTCTGTAGAATTTTAGTGCCCCCCTAGTTTACTTAATTAAATATATTTCAGTAAACCTTATTAGTATTAAAAGCGCTCACTTGAGCTCGATGCTGGGTCTCCCGTTCAGCTCTGGCGGTGCAATGGATGTTTGTAGTTTGTTGGGAATCCCGTTTAAACTGTAGGTCCCAGTCGCTATGACTGTGAGACGTTGGACATAGGTCTGACAACCTTACCCGTAAAAAGAAGAACAACTCTTTTCTCAGAAATCTACCAGGCGAGCAGACGGCCTCTTGATTCACCTTAAGGCTGCCAAGTTGATGATGATGATTAGTAATAAAGCTCTAATGATGGAGCAGTTTGTAAATTTAGTGAATGAAGTTTTCTTTTAATTGAGTATTTCAAGTAAATGTTATTAGCATAAAGCTTAATAGTGACAGTTCTGTAAATCTTTTAGCACCTGAGGCCTTTTGGTATTTCCGTAAATGCAATTTGTATTAAAGCTTTAATGATGAGCACCTTTTGTAAATTTTAACTAATGAGTTATTTTAAAGTAACATGATTTTTTTAGCACTTAACTTGTTGATGCCTGTGGCTATCTTATTTTTCATTTTTAATACTCAGTGGTTAACAGCCATTGAGTAGGTGAAGGTTAAACTGGTTTTAGTGGAAATAGAAGGTACAAAAAGTACTTTTTGGGAAAAACCAACCGGGCATTATAAGAATTTTCCTTCGGTTTGATTTTATAAAATGAACGGGATTAGTTTCAATATTTCATTTTAGTGGTATTCTCAAGTACTGGAAGTCTTGACTGTAAAATACTTTTTGTAAAATGGAGAGCGATATTTATACAAATAGGAAAGTTTGTCTATAATGATTAAGTTGTACAATGGAGATTGATATTCGTAAAATTATGTTTCGTAAATATTACTGTGTATACGTTTAGCTTAACAAAGGTACCTATCCTCGGTTCTCGAAATTCCGTGAGGGAGAAATGATAAATAAATAACAATATATATATATTTATTATCCCAGATATACATCAACTATTTTATACCTGGTTGACATCAACATCCTAGATCAAGTCCAAGAACCCTTGTGGTTTCATGGAAGGGAGGGGGGAAGGGGCAGTTTCTGTTATAGAGCACCCGTAGTAGAAGTCTAATTCCACGACGCTGAAAAAGAGAGAAGGGCCTTCGGGATCTTCGGGAGAACTACCCCCGAATTTGGTATCTTAGAGAAAACCTGGAAAACTCCCAACGGGTAGTTCGACTAACAGGCAAGATAATGAGCATCCCAAATGCCACCAGAGGCTCCTCGTTTTTTGAAACTGCATCTACAACAAAACCGCCAGTGGATTGAATCTCCGCTCTAATGGTCACCAGCGACGCACGTAGCCACTGACTGAGCCCTGAGTGACGCAAATAACAACATTAATAATAGCAACAGAAGAAATAATAATAAACAACAGTACATATATAAGTATAAGTACTAAATAATAAGTATTAATATAATAAGTATAAATATAACAGTATATATAGTATAATAAGTTTGAATGTCATGAACTAATATAAACAGCTACAGAATATCACCAATAGCAATAATTTTTGTAATTTAAATTTTAATCCAGCAAGTGTATGACGTAATTTAAATGATTAAAAAAATTTCAAAAATTAATGGGTTAATACAAATATGCAATAAAAATTAAAAAAAAAAAAAAAAAAAAAAAAAAAAAAAAAAAAGGAAAGAAAATTATCTGAATTGTGTCCATGCCGATTCTGTTTAAATAAAATAGCAAATCATAATACGGAATTCTAAAAGCAACCCTTATGTACACACAAGGAAAAAAACCCATGCATAATATATATGACCCAAAAATATGCATGAAATAATAATTTCTCAAAATAAGATTTTATAATACGTCGAATATTCAATCGTTAAGGAAAAAAAGCTGCTTCCTAAATAAATTAAAAAAGTTTGCAGTTCCTTATTCTAATAGATATATTATAAATAAATGAAAAACGATTGATTTATTAAAATCTTTTATAGTGGGCTGGAAAAAAAAAGGTTCATTAATATGGATTTGATAATATTAATTAAAATCTGCAGACGGCCTTGGTCCACCATGGGGCTGTCTCGCCAGTGAAAGAAAAAGAAGAAGAAGAAGATGAATACTAATTACCAATTTCCGAAAGTACAACATTATATAAAAATTAAGGGCTTAGTCGATGGTGGAATAATGAATATAATTATGTTAACTATATTGGCCTCAATATTATTTGTCAAATAATAATAATCATTTTAAAATTACTGTATGTACTACTGAATGTCTTTTAAAATTGGTAGTTATTGACATTTTAAACATCAACAAAAAAAAATATCGATTCAAACATTAATAAAAATCCTTTCAGCCTTGCAGTGAAAATGATTGTTTATGTTAATTATTTAATTTTGAACACAACTCAAGTGTGCATTAGGATTGGCAATTTATGCTAAAATAAGAATAAAATTTAAATAGTAAGTAGGTAATGTTTTCATTGGACGATTCGCGTTCTAGGTAACTTGCTCCTCTAGAGTAAAAGATTTTCCCTTCTGGCCGTTGGTACCGAAGGCTTCAGGTTCGAATCTGGCTTTGTGGCATGGATGTTTGTTGGTGGTTCGAAATCCACGTTAAACTGTAGGTCCTGGTCTGTTTAACCTAAAGTGTGCACAAGATGACCGTAGAGCGTCAAGCCAAACTTTCTAGAGTGCACGGGGATGTTTTGTGGAGTGTTTTCAATCCACTTTTAAACTATAGGTAGAGGCCTATTAGTCTAAGTTGTGCGACAAACCAAACCAACCTCTAGAGTGCACAAGCGTTCGGGTATGCATCCATGCTCGCCATCCGTTGCAATGATTGTTGACATGGCTATAATCCGTTGCGACCGTATGATGACCAGTATTAGTTTGGTTTGGTGTGGCCGAATACCTACAGTCATTTTGAGCACACTTTGGGCTAATTAGGGATCAGACCCACAGTTTAACGTAGATTCCGAAACCACTAACGGACATCCATGCCACCGACAGGGATTCAAACCTGAAAAAGCCTGTGGTACCAGGGCCAGAGAACTAGCCAATGGTCATTGGGCACGGCATTAGTGGTAGTGCAAAGTTCTGCATTAATGGTGTCTGGTGAGATTGTATCAGGTTTTCTCTGCCCATATGGGAATACCCAAAAATTCGAGTTAGCTACTTCCTAAAAGTCCTCAAGAAGGAGAGCTAACATTTCTTTATTGTTAGTCGGAGGGTGCTTCATTATATATTTAAATGGAACACAAGGCTTCGAAACAGGCATTACAAAATATAATGTATAATTGCATTATCTTTGTAATGTATAATTGCATTTTATATGTATAAGCTGCATTATATTTATAATGCATACTAATATTTCACAATGCATAATTGCCTTATCTTTTATGTGTGTAGTTGCACTGCATGCAGTTCACGAAGAAAAAAATAACAAAAAAAAAAAAAAATATATTCGAGTTCGTCCTTTATTTAAATTTTGTTGCTTTTGCGAATTTCGACATTAATAACAAGTAATTTATTATGAATTATAAAATAAAAAACAGGATAAAAATTCTTGGAATTCTTGCGTTTATAATGCATAAATAACATTTTCATGTATAACATTGTATTTTCTTTATAACGTATAATTGCATTTATAATGCATTATATCTTTAATAATAATTGCATTTTATCAACATAATTGCATTGTCTTAGTAATGTGTAATGGCTCTGCATGTTAAGTTTACAGAAATTATAAAAGAAATCAGGGCGAAAAATTCTTAAGAATATATTTGAATGCGGCCTTTATTTAAATTTCACTACCATACAATAATTTCTAAAATTAATATCAATTAATTTATTAGGGATTTCATAAAAACAGGATAGAATTTCTGAATTCTACTCATATTCTATCTATCTCATTTTGTAATAACTATTTATAGAATACTTACATCTAAAATGTTACTAAAAATAACATCAAATCATTCACCTGAATCACACATCTTTTTTCATCCCCCTAATAAGACCATTTTTTATATATTTTAATTAACAATCTTACAGCAGTTTCATCGGTCACAATGGTGCATAATTACATGTCAGAACACCAATAATGGCGGCCTTTATAAAGAACGACACAGAAAGAAAAAAAAAAAAAAGATTTTCTTTTTGAACAAAATCGCCAGGTTAACAATAAAGGGCGAGGTAGAGACGCAATAAAAATAAAAAATGAATAAAACTTCCCAGTGACTGACACGAAAATAGTTCGGTAACTTGACCAATAGGTAGAAAAGAAATTTCACAGATAGACGACCATCAAGGTCATGGTTCTATCCAACTATAGCAGATCTCGCATTGTAAGCGACCGGTGAAATAGCCCATCGTAATTCTTCAGATTATGAAGGAAGGTGTTCTTGTCTTGGTGGATATTCACATATCCTTTTACAAATTCAATTTTCCCTTTTTTTTATGACTGGACGAGTGGCGTTTTTATTTCAGTGGTTTTAAGTCCATCTAACAGTGAAACCGTTTTAACTGAAATTATTGGTATCGAATTTGATGAAGAAAGGTAAGAAAATTCCGGAACGTTCTATTGTTTTTTTTCCAAATTTATAGCAGATCTTCTTACAATTTATGTTAATTTATAAGTTAAATAATATTTAAAGAACTAATTTTTAAAATAGGTTTAAATATATATTATAATATTTTGGTATAAATATGTATTATTAAATGTAAAAGGTAAGTTTATTGAATTAATAATATAGCTTTTATTTACATAAAAATATGTTTAAACATATACATATGCATATGTACATAATATAAGATTACATATACATATAAATGTATATATATTAAATATATTATTAGATCAATTAGTTATATAATTTATTTATATAAAAATTAACATTTTTGTTGTTAAAAATTTACAAAAATTAAATTAAAAACATTTTATATAGCAACAATTGTCAAATTAAATGGCTGTGTTTATCGGATAGATATAAAAGTGCAAAATTATTAGTAATTGCTGCTACTGATTGAAGACTATAAATAAGTGGAATGCATATAAAAAGTAAAATAGATTTAATTTAATGAAATACAATTGTTTATGTTTCTATTGTTCCTTTTTTTTACCTTTTACTTTTTCCCTTTTAAACCTTTTATTCTTACTTAAAATAATATAATAATAATATAAAAAATAAAGCGATAATACTAAAGTAAGTAAAGTACTAAAGTAATATTACTGTAGTAATGTTTAAATAATAATAATGCTATTCTTTTTAAGGAATAGCATTATCATTATTTAAACATAACTTTCTAAGGACTTGTTTTTACTTATTTTATGTTCTAAAATTATATTCTTCTTTCTTGAAGTTATGTTCTAAAAATTATATTCTTTTCTTCTAATGTTATGTGTTTAAATAATGTTATGTTTAAATAATGATAATGCTATTCCTTAGAAAGTTTTGTTTAAATAACTCATAATGTTATTCCTTAGAAAGTTATGTTCCTTTACAATTTATTTATAACTCTTTTTATTCTTAGATAAATTGCACAAAAGTTAGAAGCACTTCTTCTTCAAAGTGGCTATTTTCATTAATTAACGGCTAAAAATTTTAAGTGAAAAATAACACTTTAAATTTGTGAGTTTTGCCATTATTTTTGCTCTTGTCCTTAACCTTTCAAGTGACCAAACTTTCTTTCAAATAGAACTGGTTATCCACCTAAATACATCTTACGTATTAAATGACGATGGCACCAATGTCAAATGACCTGGCACATAAGACAAATATACCAACAAAAAATTCAGCTCCAGCTCTACTTGGTATTTAGCCTCTTGAAAACGTTATGCTGGTATATAACAAAGCTTTGGAGTTTGATCATTGTAATGTATGTAGGAGTTAGATTGGTAGTAATGTAATTCTCGATTTAAAAACGTAAAAATCTTAAATTCCTTTCAATACAGCTTATTTATGTGATAATAATTTTTTTCTATAGTTGATACCAAAGTTTTAGTTATATAGAAATATTTCTATTATTTATATTTTTTTGCTCATGATGTTTTACAGATATTCTTAAAACAGATCACCTATCATACAGATGACAAATGTAATTCAAATATCTGACTACTTTGACGCAAGAAATTATATATTTTGAATTATTTATTTTTCACCAATAAAACATGCTTTTTTACACTTTATTATTATGGTTTGGTTTCTAATACAATGCATAATCTTGCTGAACTGCAGTAAGCTCGACCTTGTTGTATCCTGGTAATGCTGAATCTTCTAACAATTGCCATTTCAGTAGCAAATAACCTTTTACCCGGCAAATTGGGTCTGTGTAACGTGAGCAGCTAGCGTACATATATTTGGTTTATCGCTGTATTATTATTTTTTTTTGCACACTTTAGGCTAATTAGACCGGGACCTACAGTTTAAAGTGGATTTCGAACCTTTAAGTCTGTGTACAAATGGTCAGAGCGCTAGCCAATTGGCCATCAAGCCGTCAGCTAGCTTTACAGAGACTAAGATGAACCGTCTGGTGATATACATTGCATTCACTGCTTTCATAGAGGAGAAGACCAGATGACGATTATAATAATGTGCATAAAACTTTTTGCCATTGACAGTCAGATCGCCTGATGAGAATTTTCCAGGTTTTATTCTATACGTCACATTGGCGTGGGTTAGAAAAATGTCCTCCTACCTCTTTTAAGGGCTGTTTGTACTGTACATTGGTGTAACACGTGAACTATTGATGTTCAACAAAAATGATTTCAAGTCAGGGATTGGCGCAATATTTTAACATTATTAATACTTTATTTTTAAATAAAAAAATAACACTTTGCAATTGGACAAATAACATTGATTCTAACATAGTTCTTAAAATGATATAAAATGACGCCTGAGAATTTATTTTATTTCAAGTCCAAAATCTAGAATCCTTAATAGTATTGATACAAAATAATAGAGTTTATGATTCCTCGATGAAAAAATGAAATTCGTTGTAAAGAATATAGAGCTTATGATTCCCTCGATGAATATATTAATTGTAAATATATGGACATCTAACGTTTTTAGTTGAGATATCAAATAACATTTCAATTTTTTTGTTTCAGATGTTGGGGTACTCATGGAATGCCTCCGATTCATACTTACCGTGACCAGACCCCTATCTGACTCTGTGTTGAACTTTCTGTATCGTCTCATAATGGGAAAAACAAAGGTGTTGCCACCCATTGACAACAAAATACTTCTCATGACTGCAGTAGAACTTGCCGAGAAAATAAGAAAAAGACAGGTAAATAAAATCTGAATGTGTATCCTCGAGTAAAAATTTAACAAGAACCATCAATTATAAAATTTTGAAAAGTTGAAATACCCAAGAAAGCAATTTCCATTTTACCTTTTTTGCTATTATAATTGAAAAGTCTCAAGTGTTGACTTTGAATAATATTGTCTTTGGAATTGGTGAGAGAGATACATATCAGTTGAATTGACGCGTTGCATTTTTCGAGTAAGAAGCTTTACAAAATTTAGCAATTCGAAAACGTTTTCTCGTAAAGATTCACACCCTCAAATGTCGAAAACGAGAAGAAGGCTCAATGAAAAATTTTGTACCAGATAATAGAGAGTTTTTGCATACCGTATTTTGGACGTTAGCTTTTTCTCCCTAACGCGCATGCTCATAGGAAACATTATTACAGATACGCATGCGCAATTTCCTATGAGCATGCGCGCTACGGAGAAAAGCTAACGGACGTCCAAAATATGGTATGCAAAAACTCTCTAATATTTAAAGTAGGGTATGTTACTCTTTTTAACTCATTCTTCGTTTACTCATGAAAATTATTATTTTATAATTAATTCGAAACTTTTTATATTAGAAATATAAATTCTAACGTTTCGGCCTATACTAGATCTATAACTGCTTCAAGGGAGCATCTTTCAGGTTCATGGTAACACTTTAATTTTTATTTATAATTATTGTATATATATATATATATATATATATATAGAACTCAGGATTATTATTTATTTATAGAATTGAAAACTAAAGATATAAATTTGATTCACAAGTGTAGTTATCTCTAAGGTCGGAGATTTTAGTTCTCGAGTCTGCGACGAATTTAACGCCCACGGTCTGCGACAAACTTTCATTATCACACGGCGTGATACACGAAACCAAGAGCACTTTCTAACAACTTATAAACAGGCGGAATCTTCGGCTTGTTCAATCATCTTACAGAAAAGAGAAAAACAACAATTCTTGTCGACTCGTTGCAGAACACTCTTCTCTCATTTTCCAAAAACCTCTTATCTTCTTTTTCTTCAAAAATGTCCCTTTAAGAAAATCTGTTGAGGGGGGGGGGGGTCAGCTTCCCTCACTTCTCATTGGAGTAGACACTTCCTCAGCCCACGATTTATCACCAATACCGATGCAATTACTCATAGTGTAGTCCTTATCCCATCTGTAATTGTTTCGACCTGTGAAGGTCGATCAGACAATCGCTAATTTTATGATGTATCATTATCCATGCCACTGATTATCTGCTGTCAGGTTTGAGTGACAGATTGTTCTCATTAGAACAAAACAATACTAATTGCGTATAGTATAAATATCCACGACACTGCTCATCTATTATCAGAGTTGACTGATAGGTTGTTATTATGCACTTGTTGAAGAATATACATTCCTTTCCTCTGGGAATAGGAATGATGTATCTCTTCACGTGGGAAAATGCCACAAAATGAAACAATTTTTAAATTTATAAATACTTGTTATTTATCTGTAAGATTTACCATTCCCTGTATTAGCTAAAATTTGAGTTACAGGAACTTGCGAAAAAGCTCAAAAACGAAAAAAAAAAAAAATTAATATATTTAAATGGTTTTTTTTTTCTTTACAAATTGTAATGAAGTTTCATGAGTTCACACAAAAGATTACTTTTAGCTAGTGCTTTATTTTACCCACATCATTACCGCTAAGATAAATGAACTTATATCTTTTTCTTTCTTGTATCTTTATTAAACTTGTATTATTTAAAAAGTCACTATTTTACAGTTATCTTGTGAAGAAATCATGAGAGCTTACGTGGAGCGATCTAAAGCCGTCCACGAATACGTTAATGCAGTGGTGGACGAAAGGTATGGGGATGCTCTACAAGAAGCTAAAGCCGTAGACGCCATGTTAGCAAAAACCACTAAATCAGAAGACGAGATCGAAAGGGACACACCACTTCTGGGAGTTCCCTTTTCTTGCAAAGAAGCCATTGGAGTCAAAGGTAAGGGAAATCATGTTAAATTGTTCCTTCAGAAATACCCTGACCTCCTAGAAATTTATAAACCTGGTACTAAGACAGCCTGTATAATAATTGAATAAATATATTACATATTCTTCTTCTTCATTGACGTCTGTTTAGCCTAAAGTGTGCACAAGATGACCGTAGAGCGACAAACCAAACCAAACCAATCTTCATTGACGTAACAGCTCCACGATGGGCCAAGGCCGTCTGCCTATTGGCACATTTCCAGACATCAGATGTTTTCTTTTTATGGGTAGGGTAGTCAGCCCTATGTTCAAAGCTCTACAGTCCTATTAGACCGAGACTTATGGTTTAAAGTGGATTCCGACATCCAGAGATTCGAACCCGAAACCTGTGGCACCGAGTGCCAGAGCGGTAGTCCCTCGGCCATTAGGCTAAAATATTACATATTAATATTGCAAATCTCTCTTTGATCAACACAACAAAATCATTTGTTTTATTTGAGACTAGAATTTGTATATTTCCTTTAATGACATGAAATGCTTTACCAATAATATTTTTTCTCACTTCCTAATTAACATTGCTTATGATTAAGAGTTAATCTATTAAAAATGTAATAAACATGCATTTGAAAATGATTCGATAAAAGTATCGCTCCAATATCAATCAGCATTATTAGATACCTTTATCACAGCACACGTTTATAATGCATGCATAAACACATTGCATAATAAACTTGTCGTATAATGCTATCATGTCTCTCTTTGTCTATTAAGTTTTAAACCATCTGACCCAATCATAAAACATTAATTATAAAAAGTATTCCATCACTTAAATCATTTCTTATTAGTTAAACCAATTCATATTACACTTTACAAACAAAATTTAGAAAATGTCTTCCTCTTCTACTTCTGCTTTTACCGGCATTACAGACTTGAGCCTCCAACACAACAGCTCTCCATCTGTATCAGCTCCAATATCAATCTCTTTCAATTAATTTTTCACTTGTCTAGGGTCTTCTTCCATACTATCCATCCACCTTTCCAATGGTCTTCCTCTCTTCCTATTGTTAAACAATTTACATATACATAATCCTTTTAATAATGTTTCGCTCACCTCTGCTCTGTGCATGTTGGATCCAGCGGACTTATTACCAGTCCAGTCACATTAATGTGACCACCACCTACTTTCGACGTCAACGTGAAATAACCAATCTACAAAAGGCAGGTGGCAGAACATTGCAGTGGAGTGTATATAAATAATTCCACTTTACCACTGAATACCACATTCCACACACCACTTAAAAACCAGAATATACAAGAATGTATGTTCTGGCTTTTGATCCACATTAATGTGACTGGACTGTGTATATTAATTAGGTTAATTATTTTTTAGTTATTGTATCTATTAATTTTATAACTTTTTTTAAGGGTTGGCACAAACGAGTGGATTGGTTCGCGCCAAAGACAGACTGTGCCCCAAAGACTCTGACGCAGCAGCAACCTATCGAAAGGCCGGCGCCATTCCATATGCTGTGACAAATGTTCCAGAATTGTGTATGTGGTGGGAGAGTGCCAATCACGTATTCGGCTTGACGAAGAATCCATACGACCATACGCGATCCGTTGGAGGAAGTTCGGGTATGTAAACAACGTCTCTAATGCGATTTTATCAATTTAAATAGCAAATTACAAGACTTGTAGCTGTCGTTTGGAACCGCAAAAAAATACTCGGGCTTTCGTTACAGTCACTGCATTCAGAAGAGAGAGAGACTTGATGCGTTCAAGGCAGGTTGAGTAAGCGTTTCACATGGAGAATCTGTCTGTCGATGAAATTGGTTTGATCTTCTACAATACACTTACTAGTATGCCTGGTAAATTTCCACTAAAAGTCCTACAGAAAGGCAATGTCCTTCCTTCATGAACTGTTACAACAAAACAACAACAGAACTGAACTACAACAGAAGCTGCTCCTGCTGAATAAATTACTCATTGGATGTTCGCCAAAACAATGCATGGCGTTTGCTGCAGGACACTGACAAATCTTGTGGGAGTTTTAAACACCACATCAGCATGTTTTGAAAAGACTATTTATAAAACTTTTATAATATATTATGTAAAACAGTATAATATCAACTTGTTTTGAAAAATAAAAACAGTATAGTGTAATCCTTAAATTAAAAAAAAAAAAAAATCAAGCTTGTACCTTAATTTTTTTTTTTTTTTTTGCTTTTTTTTTTTTTCAAATTCCTTCTATTAGCTCACACTCTCAATATATATATCAATATTGTTCAAGTTTTCAATCGTTCATAAAATACTTTTTATTCATCCACTCAAGTTCAAATACATTTTTTTAAATTTGTAGTGCATGACACTGGATGTTAATACAGTTTTTCACATATTAATTCAGTAATTAAATTTAATTATCTAATTTTAGTTTTATTTTTAGATTTAAGTTACTTATATCTACCAATAGTTGGCGCCAGATAAACTTAAGAAAATGAATGAAAATTATTTGTAAAGGATTTTCTGAAATATAGTGAAAAAAAAAGTAGGAATTGACTTAAAAAAATTTTCTTTTTTATATTACTTGTTACTAGTTATGATGATTCGGTGATTATTGTAACAACGAGTGTATAACGTCTCTTATCGATAATCAGGAGTATTACGAGTTTTACCTCAAATGTGTTACCTTTAAAAATCCACCCTTCATCAGTCGCCGGTGGCATACATGAGCTGATTACGAGGTTCAAAGATGTTCAAAAACAGATGTATAGCACATCTCGCTGATGTTTGTTAAAAAAAAAAAGATGACCTATGTTAAGAATAGGCATTAAATATTGCTCAATTAGTGTTTAAATTTTTATCATTTGAGCCAACAATCTTACAAACCAATCCGCTACTAATTGCAAAAATAGAGAAATAGAAATATTAACAGTCGTAGTGGCCTGTGAAGCACGCTGAGTTTACAAAGCAAGACTAATTGGATTGAAACTCGGCAACTGAAACCTCCATGTTTATACAGCGCATGGGCCCAATAAATCAGAAGGAAGATAAATTTTTAGTTGTTTTTGAGAAATATTAAAAGGGACAAACCCTCAGATGGTCTTTATGTCTTAATAAAGTAATATTTTTTCCAAAAATCCCCAATGATTTCTTCCTCTTTTTATCTGTTAGCCTTTTTTGAAAGAACATAACAGTGTCATAAACTTTTTTTTTTTGTTCCAATGCAGCTGGCAAACAGACAGCCTGGTCTTGGATGCCTTAAGACAAGCTCTGCACAGGCGTTACTCACTTTGCATTACCCAGGGGGCGCGAGTAACTTGAAGATACGGACGCGGAGTAACAATGAACCCGCAACGCTCTACGATCCTATTAGGACATGGACCTACGGTTTAAAGTGGATTCCGAACCACTACAAACTTCCATGGCACCTCCGGGAATCGAACCCGAAACCTGTGGTACCGAGCGCCAGCCACTCGGCCATTCAGGCCCCTATGTCATAAACTTAAAAATATTAAAAATAATGAGATCAGAATAGAAAACTAAGACAGCTAATATTTATGAATTATTTTTGAAATAACGTCATGGCGCCACCAGAGGACGTTTGGTGTTTAAAAACGACAAAAAAAAAAAAAAAAAAAAAAAAGAATTTAAATGCCATCAAAATGATTAAAAAAATGAGTTAGCACCTTCTATTGATGTAAAAATCTGTTTTAAGATTTTTTTATATGTAGTTAAACAATAACAAGAATCTTTCTGTAATAACAGTGCCATAATTATAAAAATATAAAAAATAAGATGTCGCTTTCTAGAGGTGTAAATATTTGATTACACTTTTTTATGGGGTTAATAAATGACCAAGAATCTTTCCATAATTTCTGCAACGAGCCATACAAATTGAAAGAAAAAAAGTTGTCCAAAGTATTTTAGTTTTTAAACAAGAAAACAAATCCATAGAATAATAAATATACTGTTTTATATATAAAAGATCGATAGCTGAAATAAATTCTGCATTGTTCTTCATAGGAGGTGAAGGCGCTATCATAGCAGCTGGCGCAGCTGTGATGGGCATCGGAAACGACATTGCAGGAAGCATCCGTATTCCAGCTTCTTTCTGTGGAATCTATGGACACAAGCCATCAAGAGGTAAAGGAATTCAAAAATATCATTAACTTATAAGCTCAGAGCTATTAGATAGTTATATATATTAAATATTATAGTTTCGCATTTCATTTTAATCTCTAACCTTTTCTGTCTTTGAACACAAGAAATTTGAATAGTTCTGTACTTTCCTTTTGGTATTTTTATTGTTTGATCTTTAAATAAATAAAATGAATTTAAATGACCCATAGTAATCTCTCAATAAAAATTATTTTATTAGTTTTTAAATCAAAGGATTATTGTAAATAATCCTTTGCAACTCTTCTTCTTTAATCCTTTGTAACTTTAACTTCCCCCATAAGCAGTGGCGTAACAATAGGGTGGCAAGACGGGCAAATCGCCCCGGATCCCAGCCTGAGCAGAAAAGCTATGTTTATAGGCTAGTGGGAGTGAAAAACGAAAAAGAAAGATGGAGTTTAAAGAAAAATAATGATTACCTAAAATAAGTCAATATTTTAAGAGTGAGGAAGAAACAAACGAACAGTGCGGCAGAAATGAAGAAATTAGCTGATACTAAATGATCAAGTGAAACAATTTTGGATATAAAATGGACATTACAAACCTAAAAGCAACTTTATGTAGTATTTTATTAAAAAAAAAAAAAAAACAATAATGATATTGTGTATTGAAAGGTCCTCATTCAAAAATTTGCCACGGACCTCTGACGGTATAGTTACGCTGCTGCCTACAAGAGACCCTATAGTAACGGGAGTACCTGAAATACATGATATCTCTGGTTCCAATCTATTGGTGGTATTCGTTACATACTCTACTTTCAAAAGCAAAGAAATTGAATGGCCATTGTGACAACATTTATTAAACAACACCGCATTGACTGGAGGGAATTTTGACTGGCGTCAATTAACCCTAAATTCTTCCATTCGTCACTTTCCGAGATATTGTTTGTAGTATACATGAGAACACAATCCCAAGTACGTTGAGCTTTTAATCTACTGGAACTCAGAAACATGGCAAGTAAGTCGAAATGAACATTTCTGCTATTATGTCGAGTTGAGTAGTATAATTGGGTTTGAGGAGGAGGGGAGAGTTTTCCATATACTACATCTATTAACTTTTGTTTTGAAGTGCTATGACATCATCAATGTTGGCCCACAGAAGAGGTTATATTAAGTTTGTTTTGGTTTGTCGCTCTACGGTCATCTTTCTGGACACTCTGTGTTAATTAGTCCGGGACCTACAGTTTAACGTGGATTTCGAACTACTAACCCTTCATGTCATTGCCAAAATTGAACCTGAGGTCTGTGATACTAAAAGCCAGAGCTCTAGCCAATTGGCCATCAGGCCGTCCTTCTATAATAAAGTCATCAGCAAGCATGAGTTTAAAAAGCGATGTTTAGAAAAATATATGACCTTCTCGGGAACAATAAAAATTTATTGTCAATATAATAAACAATATAATTTTATTCTCTAAATGTTATAATGCTTTTCTAATACCATTCCTCTGAAAAGTTAAAAATATAATAAAAAAAAAAAAAAAAAAAATACCTTTTAGTGTGCTATTTTTAATTTTGTTATTAATCAGTGAATTTAAGAAATTATTTTTTATCAATCAATACATTATCAGATGAATATTTTCATTTTGCTGTTCAGAATTGTGTAAGACTTTGGAAGGAAGTATGTTGTTGCGTAGAAACAACAAGAATTTGTTTTCCATAATTTTTTCTTTTTAATTTACTGATTTTTCTCTTCAGTGTAATTATTTTTCGTATAAATTTTTGATGCGAAAATAAGTTTGTATAGTATAATTAAAATGTGTTTTGTCATTCAACAGATTTGATATCGAATATGGGTTGTTTTCCGGATTCCGATGATGAATTTGATCAATTTGTGAGCACTGGTCCGATGTGCCGCTATGCTCAAGACCTTGTTTTATTGACCAGGATATTGTCAAACAACAGCAAAAAAGTTAACTGGAATGCAAAGGTACGTACTTATACTTTAATACTATTTCCATTCATTAACTTTTAACGGACTTGAGGTTCCTTAGAGGTTAACAAATTCAATATAGATTATAGGTGTAGTGGAAACACGATAAATGAACCAAAGGAAATTTTACGTCCCTCCTCAGGAATAAGGAATATTAAATCTGAAATTTTGAAAATCCCTTCAGAGAGAGCTTGATGGAGAATTTGCACCCTCAGATGACGTTCTAGAAAGTATTCTTTCTTTCTATTGGTTTGAGGCAGTACAAGTTAAGCCTGATATGCGTATGGTCTTGATTCAATGTTGTTATTGGATACAAACTAAATTATTTCTCAAAATAACTACACGCTGTTTAGTCGTCATATTTATTAACATTGCAAAGACACCACAACTGCAACACATAACACACAAAAATACAATTATATATCAGTATTTACAAAATCGTCTTAGTTCTTTGTACTATCCATACTGCTTGGAACTCTTCTCTCGATCGTTTTATGCACCGTGTGCCTGGAACTCTTCACACTACACAGTACACTCCCTTTTGTTTCTTTCCTTTTCCCATTATCGGTTCCAAAGTCTAATGGGCGGAAAAAAAATATGCAAAGTTCAAAGTCAAACCGTCCTTGAAAGGAGGATCTATCAATTTTGAACTCTTCCCGATTGGCTATATTTTGTTTTGGGAAGACCGGTGGATCCTTACTGAGGTCTACCGATAAGGTATTTCAAAGTTATCAACAAGTTAACGGTTTAATGGCTTCCTCTTAGAAAATGATACATAATAATGATTTTTTTATACACATTAAAAACAAAACTCTTATTGTAACAGTGATTCCATGTAAGCAACCATGTTACCTTCTACGCACTGAAAGAGCGCCCCTTGCATCGTTCAGAAGAAATCCTTAGTAGGCATCGAGGCTCTCACCAGAGAGGACTTACAGTGAGACCGGCCCTGCTGCCTTAGAGATGTTTCATTTACAGTCTCTCACCTCGAGAGAAAATCTAGTTAGCACAATCCTGTGTATTTATTGGACTACAGGCTCTCACTCAGAGAGGAAGTATATTTCGCTATCCAGCGAAATTTGAGCGTGTACCTGAGTAACTTTATTTACAGCTTAGAAGTGGAATACTTCCACTAATCTTTAATTGCATATCTTTGAATGTGTTACATGCTGTATCTTTCATTGTGGTGTTTATATCGTGATTATGTGCTTGTAAATAAAGCTGTGTGTTCTGAAACTGTGCCTCAATCCGATCACACACAGATCCAACTACACAAACAAACAAACGACGCACACTACATTATAGTATTTTTAATTTTACACAATGAATCCATTTTTCAGCATACTGTATTTTGTTTAATAAAAAATTCTCATTTTAATTTATTTTATTTAGTATTGAATAATATAAAACTTTATACCTTACATTATATAAATTGTTATAATCTTTAACCCACAAAAATTCTGTTGGCGTGATGGTAAGAAGCAAAATAGGAAATATTTAAAAATGTTAATTATTTGTTATTTATTTGAAAATTTATCATTAATACAAATCTTGTTGCTCTTAAATTTTCTCTTTTTGTTAATCTTTGAGCATTGTGTAAAAGAAAACATAATGCAAACATTTATATATTTAAATTTTCATTCATTTTGAAGGTTGATTTTCGAAAAGTGAAAATCTATTTCATGGAAGAAATTCCAGACTTCTTGCAGAGATCTACACCAGACATCAAGAGGGCAATGAAAAAAGTTAGAAAATATTTTATGTATACTTTTTGCTGATTTATTATGAATATCCTTTGTGACTAATATGTATTTTTTGTCAATTATTAAAACGAAATGGTGTATTCTGAAAGACCAGATCTACAAAAGTTGCCTGAATTACTTATACAATAAATAATAATGATGTTTTCGATTTTTATTATTATATAAGCCTTCGGTTTTTAAAAATTAATGCACCAGTTTATGGAACATTTCTATCAATTCATTAAAATCTTTATTAAAGCGAAAGGGTATACTCTGAAAGACCTAATCTACGAAAAATTCTGTCTGAATGAATTATACAATAAATAATAATGATATTTTCGATTTTTATTATTATACAAGCCTTCGATTTTTAAACATTTTTTTTATAACAACGTAACAATTTATGAAATATTTCTATCAATTCATTAAAACCCTTATTAAAATGAAACGGTATATGCTGAAAGACGAAATCTACGAAAAATGTTTGTCTGAATTACTTATACAATAAATAATAATGATATTTTCGATTTTTATCATTATATAAGCCCTCGATTTTTTAAAAAATATTTTTAATAACAATGTACCATACCAATTTATGAAATATTTCTATCAATTATCCATTCTTTTAGGCAACAAAGCACTTTGAGGATGAATATGGAGTGACAGCCATCCACGCAAACATAAAAGAAATGGCCTACGCCTTCAACATGTGGGAATGCAAGCTTCTCGAATGTGGTGGACCTTCCTTCAAGTCCGCTCTGGCTCCTGAAGGCAAAATAAATCTGCACTGGGAACTCTTCAAGTGTCTATTTGGTTGCTCCGACCACACTTTACCAGCCATCTATTTCGGTATGGTGGACAGACGCGAAAAAGATAAGTTTTACTACAAATGTCTGGAGAAATACAACGACCTCAAACGAAAGTTTGAGGAGATGCTTCAGGGAGATGCCATTTTCTTGCTTCCTACTCAGTGTGAACCACCCATGCACTACCTCACCACCATCCCCAAGTACCCCAACATTGGATACACCTGCATTTTCAGTATTCTAGGATATCCCTCCACGCAAATCCCTGCTGGATTCAGTGATGGTGTGCCCATTGGCATACAGGCCATCAGTAGGCAATACCAAGACCATCTGACTTTGGCAGTTGGCCTGGAATTGGATAAGGTGTTTGGTGGATGGGTTAGTCCATCTCCTGTTACTAACTGAATCAGTCCTCTATGTTTCTGCGAATGTAAATGAAACACTAAGAAGCATTGCTTATTGTGGGAGTTTATTGAAATTATGTGGGCATGACATTTTGGAAAGAAGTGAATATTCATCTTGAGTTAATAATCATTAAAAATGTTAATTTATCTTTTTTAGTACATGTTTTAATATAAGAATACAAAGTTCTTTTGCTCTGATCAGTTGAAAATTCATTGGTAAATAACAATTGCACATTACCAGAAAAATATGTGCGGCAGTTTGAAATTGTACACTATAAATTATTTGTTAATTAATAGATTTGATTAATTTGTTTAAATATTTTCTATTGTTGAATGTGTTCGTAAAAAATAATATAAATATTCAAAATAAATATTGCCAGAATTTTATCTATAAAAATTAAAAAACAAGATATCATCTGGACACCACCTGCAGATTACACTATTTTCATCAAAATTAATTTAAATTAATTTAAATATTCAAAATAAATATTGCCAGTATTTTTTTATTCTATAAAAATTCAAAAGCAAGATATTATCTGGACAACACAGCAGATTACACCATTTTTGTCAATATTAATTTAAATATTCAAAATAAATATTGCCAGTATTTTTTTATTATATAAAAATTCAAAAACATAAAAATTCAAAAACCAGATATTATCTGGACACCACAAGCAGATTACACCATTTTCATCAAAATTAATTTAAATTAATTTAAATATTCAAAATAAATATTTCCAGTATTTTTTAATCGATAAAAATTCCAAAAAATGATATTATCTGGACAACATAAGCAAATTACACCATTTTCATCACAAACATTTCAAATATGACTTCTAAGAGATTTAAAGTGATTATTTATTAAAAAGTCATTGTTCAAAAAATTGTTTACGCGATTGTTTTATTAAGATCATTTTATTTCACAATAGTTTTAGAATATATACTCATTATCATTTTTTTATTTGTTATAAAATTTTACGAGTTTACTACTTTTTATAAATTGAAAATTACATTTTCAACTTGCGTATTAAATACAGCCAGCAAAAAAAAAAAATACTCTTAAAAATTGCTTGTAATGTAAATATTTAATTTTATTACATTATAGCATATTACTTTGTATGTATATTTATTACTTATTGACAAATTATTTCCTTGTAATTTTTATTTGAAGAAAATAAAAATTATTTTAATGTGTATGTTCTTTTGTGTAATTGCTTTTCTATTTTACTCTCAAATCATGTAATTAAGAATATATAACAAATATTTTATAATAAACAAAAGTTTTATTATATAATATTTTCTGATATTTTGTATTTTTATATTAGTTTTGTTTCCATGACCATAAAATCCCTATGACCAATGTTCTACCGTTATATTAGACGTGGCCAATGGGTTAAAAATGGATTCCGAATCACTACAAATATCCATAGCACCGTCGGGACTAGTTCTTCGTCCATCAAGTCTCTCAACAGTGCAATAATAATGTTGAATTCACTGTCTAAAAAAAGGATTATGGTAGATAATCTAGCATCAACATCGTTTTCTGGTTTCTATTTTCGGTTGAAATTTAGAATACTGTACCACTGAAGAAGTCGCCAATCTTGCAACCCAGAATATTTCGCTAACGTTCCACCAATTTCTTTAGCGTTACAATACTCTAGAGCAGGGGTCGGCAACCTGCGGCTCGCGAGCCACATGTGGCCTCTTTGGATGGGAAGCTGCGTCTCTTTAGTTCCATACGCAAATATTATTTATTTTATCAAAAAAAAAAAAAAACATTTAAAAATCTTTCTGAATCGATTAACGAGGATTAGGCACCGATTCTATCTCTCCGCCACTTATACTCGCTTTTCACCACACCCCTCCCCGTGACACGCGTCGTCAGTCAATCGGTAGCTCTCGAATGACGCCGTCGTCGGATGTTTCTATGTAGGCTTTTAATGCGCTTTCGACGCAAGACAATTTGGCGTCTTCATCAATGCTTTGGCTGTGACGTATAGTTAGTTGTTTCAAGTAAAAGAGTTAGAAGCGAATTATCTCAAATTTATGTATGTACATATGTATATATATAATATATATAATAGTAATAAAAATTTCCGAAATAAATAAGTAACATAATAAGTATTATAATTTTTCATTTATACATATTTTTTTCCAAATAAGATACCTAACTACTTTTTAGAAGTCAATAAAAATTGTCAAAAAAAGAAACAAAGTGTTACTGTTGGATATTATCGCGAAAGTGTTTTTATTAAAATATATATTTAATAAATTACCTATTTTATTATTTATCTATTTTATTGCTTTTATTATTTAAAACTTAGCTTTAAAATAATAATTATAAGTGTAAGTACCTATAAATTGTTATTTAATAAACCTATTTTCGAACTCTGAGGATCACAGTAGGTAGGTATTTGCAGCTTTAGATTGCTTATATGTTTAGCAATTTTCATTGATTTCGGCATAACTGGGCATAACACCTTTACTCGTAAACTAAGTATCTAATATTTGCCAAAATTAAAAAAAAACAAACTAAAATGTGCAGACTGCTCCGTGATAAACACGTTATGACAAGTCCGTTCAAACCAGAAATCTTGAAAAAATCAAATATTTGCCACTATCCGTTAAAACAGTACAAGATAGAATAGCTAAAATGTCTTCAAATGTAACATATTTTGCAGGTGGAAGACATTCAACTTTCTTCAGCCTTATCACTTGCTATAGATGAGTCTTGCGACATAAAAGACACGGCACAAGTTGCCCTTTTTGTCAGGTATATGTCTTCCCAAGGTCCAAAAAAAGAACTTCTAGGTTTGCTACCGCTCTTGGGACAAACTAAAAGGGAAGATATAGCGAATGCCGTGCAAAATGCCTTGAAGACAATAAGTTCGATTTAAATAAAATCGTTTCAATAGTAACTGATGGAGCCAGAAGTATGCCAAGAAAAATAAAGGGGCAGCAACGATTCTTCAGAGCAAAATAAACCACGAAATTCTTACGTTTCACTGTATAATACATCAAGAAGCGCTTTGTGTCCAAACATTTCCGGCCGAAATAGTTGAGGTCATGAATTTGGTAATCAAGATTGTTAACAGCATCTTGTCAAAAGCCCTCTACCATCGTCAGTTTAAAGAATTCTTAAACGAAATGGAGACTTAGTATTCCGACCTCCTTCTTCACAATAAAGTGAGATGGCTTTCCAAAGGTAAGGTGTTGAAACGTTTTGCTTTGTGCTTGAATGAAATAAATACATTCATAAATGAAAAAGGCATTAATCACCCTGAATTAGAGAACGACAAATGGTTGCAAAAATTTTACTTTTATGGTGGATACCACAGAGAAATTAAATGAGCTGAATATAAAACTGCAAGGAAAGGGAAACCCAGTCTATATTTTGGTAGAAGAATTGGTTTGTTTTGAAGAAAATTAATTTCTTTTCGCAGAAGATATTCAGAGCAGTAAATTGCTTCATTTTCAATTTCTAAAACAATATCGCGATAAATCCAGTGCAACTGTCGACACGAGGTACTTCAGCACAGTTATAAAAAATTTAAGATGAATTTGCTGACAGATTTGAGCAATTCAAAACCAACAAAACCACTCTAGCATTCATAGTAAATCCTCTCAACACAAATAGTAACGAAATCCACATTGAGCCATTTGGAATTGATATTGGATCTTTAGAAATGCAATTGATCGATTTAAAAGTAAAGCTTTGTGGAGTGGAAAATTTACAGAGTTGAAAAGCAAGTTGGAGGTCCAGAAATGTATGTACGCAATGCAACACAAAAGTTGACAGCTTTAAAAGAAATGCCGCGAATTGAGGCACTTATATTCGACGCATGGAATAGTCTTCCAGATTGATACAGTGAGGTGAAGAAGTTGGCATTTGGAGTGCTGACTATCTTCGGATCGATATATTCGTGCGAGTAAGCGTTCTCTTGCATGAATATAATTAAAAGTAAAGTAAGAAGCCAACTAACAAATGAAAATTTAGAGTCGGGTTTGAAACTTAAAACAACAAATTATGGGCCAAATTTATCCAAACTTTCTAAAACCATGCAAAGCCAACGCTCCCATTGAATTTGTTTGCTCAAATGTATGTTATTTTTTTTTTATTTTAAGTACAAGTTACATTGTTTAATAAAGTTTAAATTTTCTACTTGAATAACCATGCAAAGCCATCGCTCCCATTGAATATGTTTGCTCAATTGTTTGTTATTGAAGTACAAGTTAGTATTGTAAGTAAATGTTTAATTGTTTTACTTAAGTAATAAGTAATTATCTAATAATTCCATAAATATATTATCGAATTTGTTGTGAAAAATATTACTTATATATGAATAAATAGATATTTTCTTATGAATAAATATATTAGTTTTTTTTTTTTATCAAAAAACTTTATTTATACGAGTACTATTTATTGTTGGCAAGAAAAAATTTTGTGGCTCTTTAAAAACCTTGAAATTTTGTAAATTGTAATTTTTGGCTCTTCCGACTCAAAGGTTGCCGACCCCTGCTCTAGAGGAATTCTTAACTTCTTCTTTTTCCGAACATTATAATGACTATTTACTCCTACTTCGATAGTTATTTGTAGAATTTTTAGTTACAGTAAATAAAGGACATAAATATATATCCTTTTAAATATTTATTCTGATGAATTATAGATTATTCCAAGACTGTTCTTATAACGTATGTTTACAATATATGATACAGAAAATAAAAAATTTTTATGATGCTGCCACACATGAAAATACGAAACAAACAAGAAAAACTATTTTTAAATTTATTAATAACATATATTTGATTATAAAATAATGATTTTCTTTTTTTACTATTGTTGAAATAATTAAGATTTTATAGCAACCGTTATTTGAATTTGCGCGAAAAATGCTATTTTTTATTTTTGGAACGTTAGTTCATCCCGAAACGTCGATCGAATGCTTTTTCTTAAAGCTTTTGTTTTGTGGCAACCGTTATTTGAATTCGAGTAGAAAAATGTAACTTTTTAATCTTAGAACGTTATTTTACAGAAGAAAAGGCCGCTGGAACGTATTAAATTTTTCTGTGGTTTTCAGATGTTGTTCTTTTCGTTTTCTTCATTTATTTTATAAGAATAGATACGGGATACTCCAACAAAGGATATGTCAGAATAAAATGTGTTATTTTTTGTTTTTGATGTTTTTCCTTTTTAATTAATTTTGCTTCGTTATTCGAATTCGGCATCGTAAACAACATTTTTTTATTTCCAATAGCAGATTATGAACAGTTACAGCAAAAAAGAACAACGAAAACATATAATACAACAAAACATGCTGAAACAGAGTTCATTAATCTAACAATAATGCCAAGTTGTAGATCTTTAGCCACTTAAAAGTGTTACCAGGTGCACCACGGGAAGGTAGATCTTCTGCGCACCCTGCGCATTAACTTTTGGCGCAAAAGCACCAAAAACGAAATTCGCTTAGCGAAAAAAGTTTCGCGATAAAGCCTTTCAGGGATTAAAATTTTGGCAGGGCGTTAAAGCAATAAACTTGCCTTAAAAGCACTTTCAGTAATAATTTTGAATAGCATAATAATAAAATTTTTGCGAAATAGGCGTATTAACGAATAATTTTGACATGGCGTATTAACGAATTTTATCATTCCAGTGATTAATATATTTGTCTAAATTGTACATTTATGTGAGTTAGCAAAACATAATTCCACATAAAAATTTGATAAAGCGATTACATTTGGCGCAAAATATTCAAGAAATAAAATTTTTTAGTGATAAAAATTTGGCGATATAGCTTTAACTTTTGGAGTAAAAGCACCAAAAAAACGAAATTCACTTAGCGAAAAGTTTCGCGATAAAGCCTTTCAGGATTAAAATTTTGGCAGGATAGTGATAATATTTGGCGTTAAAGCAATAAACTTTGGCTTAAAAAAGCACTTTCAGTAATAAACTTTGATGTAATAGATGTTTGCCTACTAATGTTGGCGTAATAGCTGTGTTTGGCGATGAATTTTGGCGAAATAGCATTTTATGATGACACTGAATTTCGAATACTTGACGATTCGAACCGAATTTGTATACTTGGCGATTTGGCATCCCAGTAAAAGATTTTGGCGAAATATAATTTTTTCCGGCGAAAAGTACCTGGACCATTCATTCCTATGCTTACTTGGCACCCTGGAGATGTATTTGGCACAAAGGGAATAAGATTCTAGATTTTTATCCTATTTTCAGTTAGAAATGTTTCAAATTTCTTTTTAATGTGTGATATAAAAAGGAAGTTTCCCAATATATATATTTGGTTTAATATATAAAAAACATATATATGTCACATTCTAATTTTTATAGCAAATAGAAGTTCTTTTAGATTATTTTGCAGATTTATTCTTTATATTTTTATTATTCTCATTGATGGCAGGACCATTATGCCACCAATGCCAAGACCAAGACCAGTTTATTTAGCTATGTTCATATCATTCAACTATACATATCAGCTTTAAAAAATGACTGCATCTTAACACTAATTGTTTTGTACTGACGTTGCATTTGTGCAACATCTTTTAATTCAGAGTAAAAATAAATGTTATTTTCCTTTTTCACTTTTGTTCCTTAATCAGTCTCTTAATAAGTGCAAAATTGAATTTAATTCATTTTCTTCAAGCTTCAAAATTCCTTAATTTCATTCATGGCTTCAAGATTCCTTTATTCATTCCCTTCAAGTTCAAAGTTAAATTTCATTTATTTCCTTAGTCCTTAATAGGTTGATTAACATAAATGATAGATGATTACTTTTTATCAATTATATTCTAATTTCATTATATATTAATAGTCTTGTTTGCTGAATAATATTTTTATTCTAAAAAAGAGGCAAAATATTCGATTGTATATTATAAGGAGGGATTTAATGTAATTAAAAAATAACTTTTAACAATTAAGTCCTTTACATCAAAAATAATGCTCTTGTTTTATCATGTTTTCAAGCGACCTGATGGAGTGACTTGAGCTCGGTGCCACAGGGTTACGTCCTGATTTGGTCTAGGTGTTGCTGTCTACCAAGTGGGATAAGAAACAACATCATTGTTTTCCAGTGCTGATCCCAGATTTGCAAATGAATTATTGTATAGATCATTCAGCTGTATTCAAATTGAAAATAAAAGTGATTTCTCGAGATTCCTGTGGGTTTATTTTATCATATAATCAGTTAAGGTTATTAGTATGTATATCTAATTAGCTTCCATTCTTTTGTGGTCCTAAATTATTTACAGGAAGATATAATGAAACAAAATTGTATTCTGTTAGGAAATTAAACAGATAAATATCCATTTGTGATACATATTGGGTGTTTAAGTAAATATTGGAGGCATTTTAAGTCAGTAGTATATATCAAAACAAATAATTTTTTGATTACAAAATACATGAATATAAAAATGAAATTACGTCAGAAGGCGAATGAAAAAAAACGAGATAAAAATACAAGATAGGTGTATAATGACAACCATTTCATCATGTTATAGAATGTGGCACACCAAAGAAACAGACAGTGTGCTTCTACTTTTTGATCTGCCACAGTATCCAAAAATGCCAGTATCTCAATTGCCATTCTGGTTTGCATCTAATATATATCTTAACCAGACAATTTTCTATTCACATTCAAATCAAATATTTTTCAGTTTAACCAAACAATTTTCATCAAACAGTGGCCTAAAATGAAACGTAAAAGGCGTATGATGGCCAGACCAAAAACACAATAATGATAAACAAATAAAAAAACCAAGCTGATTGAGAAAGAATTTGCTACACTCGATACTTGGACTGGTTGAAAATGGTTTGATTGACCTTTACAGCATCCACCATGTTGACCTTTACAGCATCTTCATGCACCACTAAAGAATCAGGTCTCACTTCGTGTTCTTGTACTTCGGTGATGTACCATCTTATCCGGAGTGGCCTATTCCTCAATTGCCATTCTGTGCATATGTATCAATGGGAAAGGTTTGTATGTGTGTCACATTAAATTAAAATACATCTGTCTATGATTTTAATAAAAATCATAAAATTTTTATTTGATTAAATTTATACAAAAACATTTTAGTAAAAATTCTTTGTACAAAAAACATTTTTAAAAGTGTCATAATTTAATTCTTCTGGCATTTTTAATATTCTTTATTCTAATTGTATCCCATCAGGATAAAATATAACAGCTAAATTTAAAATAATAATAAAGCATCTTAATTTAACAAATGATTATAAACGTTCTTATAATTTAATATATCAAATAAAGCTTCTGTATTTTATTGAAAGAGATTAAAAAAATTATGTGGATGAATACTAAAAGTTACTTCCAGTGTATCAAGTGATGGGGACAGCAATTTTGGATGCTTGAATCTATTGACTATGCTAACAAACAATACGATGATATGTCTGTAATACAATTTCAATGACAAACAAGCCAAATACATAAATTGCTCATTAGACATCAATAGAACATGGGCTGACCCATCCTCCAAACACCTTGTCCAACTCCACAGCCGCTGCTAATGTGAGACGATCTTTCAATGGAGCACTGACAGCTTGATACCTAAAGGAAGACCTTTGCTCGATCCTGCAGGAATCGGCGTTGAGGGAAATCCTAGAATATTGAATATGCCAGTGTATCCTATGTTGGGATACATGGGGATGGTCATCAGATGGTGAGGGTGGTTCTGGATGTGTGGGGACGAGCACTATGGCGTCTTCCCTCAAAAATCTCATTGAACTTTCTCTGGAGTTCCTTGAATTGATCCAAACAGAAGTGGTAGAAACGGCCCTTCTCTCGTCGATCCACCATTCCGTAATAGATGGCAGGCAAGGTGTGGTCTGAAGAGCCGAACATATTCTTGAAGAGTTCGTTCCACATGCAGATGCTTTCGTCGTCTCCTTTTTAAAGATAAGTGAAAGCTGGAAAATCGTATTCTAGAAGCTTGCATTCCCAAATATCAAAGCCATATTTCAATTCGGGAAAATTAATAGGAGATGCCTTAATACCAAATTGTTCTTCAAAGTGCTTAACAGCCTGAAAAATAAAGGATAAAGTTTTTAAAAAAATGTCTTGAGCTATGTTTCAATAATAATTACATTTATTCCCAAATTAAGAAAGTCTACTGTATTTAAAAAGTCTATATTAAGAAAGTCTACAACTGTATTCATAAAGTCTATATTAAGAGAGTCTACTACTGTATTTATAAAATCTATATTAAGAAAGTCGACTACTGTATTTATAAAGTATATTAAGAAAGTAATACTATATTTATAAGTTTATATTAAAAAATCTATTACTGTATTTATAAAGTCTATATTAAAAAACTCGACTACTGTATTTATAAAGTCTATATTGAGAAAGTCTACTGTATTTATAAAGTCTATATTAAGAAAGTCTACTACTGTATTTATAAAGTCTATATTAAGAAAGTCTACTACTGTATTTATAAAGTCTATATTAAGAAAGTCTATTACTGTATTTATAAAGTCTATATTAAAAAAAGTCTACTACAGTACTTAGTCTATTTATAAAGTCTATATTGAGAAAGTCTACTACTGTATTTATAAAAGTCTATATTAAGTCTACTATATTTAAAAAGTCTATGCTAAGAAAGTTTACTGTATTTAAAAAGTCTATATTAAGAAAGTCGACTACTGCATTTATAAATATATTAAGAAAGTAATACTATGTATTTATAAGTCTATATATTAAGAAAATCTATTACTGTATTTATAAAGTCTATATTAAAAAAAACTCTACTACTGTATTTATAAAAGTCTAAAAGAAAGTCTACTACTGTATTTATAAAGTATATATTAAGTAAGTCTACTACAGTACTTAGTCTATATTAAGACTAGAAAGTATAATACTTAAGAAAGTCTACTACTTATAAAGTCTATATTAAGAAAAGTCTACTATATTTAAAAAGTCTATGTTAAGAAAGTTTACTGTATTTAAAAGTCTATATTAAGAAAGTCGACTACTTCATTTATAAAGTATATTAAGAAAGTAATACTATATTTATAAAGTCTATATTAAAAAACTCTACTACTGTATTTATAAAGTCTATATTAAGAAAGTCTACTACTGTATTTATAAAAGTTCTATATTAAGTAAGTCTACTACAGTACTTAGTCTATATTATGACTATGTAAGAAAGAAGTCTAATACTTAAGAAAGTCTACTACTGTATTTATAAAGTCTATATTAAGAAAGTCTACTATATTTAAAAGTCTATGTTAAGAAAGTTTACTGTATTTAAAAGTCTATATTAAGAAAGTCTACTACTATATTTATAATGTCTATAATGAGAAAGTCTACTGTAAAGAATGCCAGCTTTACTTATGAATTTATATTTAAGGCAGATTAAATCCCTTTTTATTAACTTAAAAGTATTAAAAAACTCAAAATTTTTGAAACATGAAAAAGGAAAATTCGTTTATTTCAAAATAAATTTAGAGATTAAATGTGTTTATTTTTATTCAATATTAGTACTGTCTATTAAATTCACGGAAATTTTGAATTAAAATGCAACGTTCTAAATTATAAACTGCAGTACAAAACAGAGTTAAATTAGTGTATATAGTAAAGTTTGCAATATTTATTACAAATTAAATGTATATATTTTAAAAACAATTTGTGTTATACGAATGTCCAAATGCCAATTCTTTCTGAATTTTTCCAAATGCATTTTAATGTACCATGCTCAACGTTCAAAATACTATTAAAATATATATAAAAATTTTCAAAGACTTTTACTAATGAATGAGTTTATTTCTATACGCATTAGTTAATTTTTTTTTATTTACATTATAACAAAGAAATAAAAAATTAATATATTTTAAAATCAAATTTTAAATTGACTTCCCATGGTGACTAAAAATTCTTTTACCTTTCTAACAGCCTTTTGATCGCTGGAACTGCTGAATTCAGTATACCTAGGGAATTCTTCGATGTAATACACTTTTACATTGCGGAAGTTCACCTGAAATGAACAACTACATGAATAAAAATTAATGAAATCAGATGCAGCTGTATTGTAAAGTGCAGTTGCATTGTAACTGGTTGTGGTTGGCTTGAGACTTGACATAGGTTTGAGAACTCACAGTTTTATTAGCACACGCACTAACAACATACAACTTAGAATTATAGAATTAACACATTTTAAGGCATTATTATAGATTCGTGGAAGGATTCCACTTCTAAGCCGAAAACTCGATACTCAACTACGCGCAGGCTTTGCATGAGTTATCAAACATGACAGTTGAACAAAATCTGACTGCACAGCTAATATTTATTTAATAGTGTTTTAGTGACTAAATACAATTGATAGAAATTTCCCTAAAATTTACAAAACAATAAATATACAAAAGAAACATTAGTATTTTAGTAATTTTGATAGGTGTAGTCTGCAGGTTGGACAAACAGATTGTAACTCAGTGTGGTTGGGGTGAGATACTTGGGGCACAGGCTGGAGAACACACAACTTTATGTAACAGGTGGATGATTGAATCAATGGAATGGTATCATGCCATCACGTGATCCATAAGCAGTCTGTTACAATTTTAAGATCCTATTGAATAAATAAATAGTTAAAATATTTTACCTTTTCTTGCAACTGTAATCGTTGATCGTTATCCGATAAGATCTTGAAAAGAAGCGGAAGATCCTGGACGTAGCGACACATGGGTCCCGTGCTCAAGAATTCCATGGATCGGTCTTCTTTTCGAGCTTATATTGGTCGAAAGGGAAAGCTCCCAAATTCGATATCACACCTGCATGGATTAAGGAAAAATTTAATAAATAAGATTCATATATGGATCTATAAATGCTCAAAAAATTTAAATTGATAAAACGAACCCATTTCTTCTTTTGTTTTAGCAAATTTTAATTATCATTGCAACAGCTATTTATGTAAATGCTGTCTTAAAACTCAAGATTGGATCAGTGTCAGGAAAGGAAATGCTACATTGTTAGGATGTTTGAGTTTACTAGTCTTTATAAAGCCACTGTGGTGTCTACGGTAACGAGCAGGCTGATTTAGTTGCACTAAATTGTCTCAACCAAATTATTCTGGAATGTTGTACTATTCTGTAAAACTAGTATATAAAAGTACTAGTAAACAATATATAAAACATTATGAAAATGAGGATCTTTTTAGAGCTACAGAAGAGAGTAAAAGTGTAAGAATTGAATGTGACAGAGCTAGATACAATACCAGACAAGCCTCGCCGAAATGCTGTAGCTCATTTTAGACATTTAACAAGACATGACTGTCTGGGTGAACACTTATATCCTAATATATATGACCATCCCTACAGTCGTCTTTGTGGCTTGAAAGAGCCTATGAATAGAAAACACCCAATGTTCCAAGACACTTCATGGAACTGACTCGAGATTGCAAACTAGTGCAAAAGAGCTCTTGAGGTAATGACTTCGGTCTTTACTTCTTTTACTGTGTTTTCATGTTTTTGTTCTTTCTTTGTTGTATTTGTTTGTATGTATGTACACCTCACCATTGGAAATAAAGAAAACCATTATTTAAAAAGATTCGGTATAATCTGGTGAATAGTAAGCTTGGGTTTTGAACATTTAAAAAACCAGACAAGCGGATTCCAACTAAAAGCTGCTATGTCTATTCCGAGGATAGGCACAATAGCCCGTATTAACCAGGCATCTGCTGCGGAGGCCCGTGCGCAGCAACGTTCGCTGAACCGTTATTGAGGATACACTCTTGGTAGCCCCTTGGTTCATTTGGGCGGTCAATTACTCAACAGTTGCGCGTCTATTCGCCCGAACGCATCTCCATAACCTTCGTTCTCCTCTGTCATCTATAGTCCGTGGTGCACCACATGTGCCCCGCCGCTGATTTTGGATAGTGCCATTTTGCCATGCACGGTATACTTTTACCACGGCGGCACGAGAACAGTTCATAAAATTAGCCGTTTCCCGAAATGCTTCCACCCCTTGGCCCGAAAGCCAATAGCCATGCCCTTTTGGACGTCGGATAAATCGCTACGTTTCTGCATTATGCAACGATTAAAATGCTTTCCGATGCCCTAGGACATCCTTTATATACACTACACTGCAATGTGCTGCTACCTGCCTTTGTGATTGGTTATTTCACGTTGACGTCGAAAGTAGATGGTCACATTATTGTGACTGGACTATGTTTGATGATGAATGGCACCTTGTCGAAATTGTTTTTATTTAAATATTAAAGTATTATTAAACTGTTATCTTTGAAGCACCACGCATTATTTAATCAATTCAATACTTAATTAATCACATTTTTTTAATTATATTTGTAACACCCCACATTATTTAATTTAATCAAAACACACATACACACATTTTAGTTAAAAATATACTAATCTGTTTTTTTTTTTTAGCGTTGAAAACGTCAGACTTAAAATTTGTTATTGTCACTTTTTTTAGAAGATTCTTTGTGGCAACAATATTTTGAACTGGATGCTGTCAATAATAGCAATCATTCCATTTAGTGATTTGTTTATTATTTTTAAAGCATTTGGCAAAAAAAGCTTTTTTTTTTTTTTTTTTTTTGTTATGTAATGTATAAACAAAGCATACCTCTTGATGGTTTGTGACCATAAATCCGCAGAAAGATGAAGGAGTTCTTATGCTGCCAGCAAGTCAAGCTTCCTATGCCAATGACTGCGCCAGCAGATGTGATTATTGCACCTTCACCACCTAAAATGTAATATTGTGAATTTGAAACTATATTTTTAAATACCTGTATTGCACAAAATGTGGACACCATATTAATAATGATTTGAATTAACTTTTCAGAGCAGTTTATTCATGTTAAATAAAAGAAAATAAGTACTTCATTATTAGTATGGTTCTTTGATAATCATTAAATTAACGCCCTATTATAAAACGACAAACGGTCTGTAGCTCTATTTATTGTTATCTATTGCTGTTTAAAAGAATTCGTTTTTGGTAATCATCTTGGCGTAGTTAAAATAACAGGGGACAGTACAAATAAGGAAGTGCAATACAAAGCGTAAGAATGGCAATTTTCGATCAGCAGACCCAGAATAGTAATTCGAAATAATAGCCCAATTTCAAATTGGTTCCCTTTATTTCATGTACATCAAGATGTTTTTTGGCAGAAGTTTTCCTCATGAGACCTCATGAAATTAGCAATTGCCTTTCGACCTTCTCAGGTCGAAACAATTACAGACTCGATATGGACTACTTGATGAGTTGCTGTGTCGTGATTGGTGATAGACCAGGGGCTGAGGAAGTGTTCACTCCAATAAGAAATGAAGGAAGCTGACCATCCTCCTTGATGGACTTTCTTAAAGGGTGGTTTTCAGAGAAGGAGAGAAGAGTGTTCTACGAAGAGTCGACAAGAAGTGTTGTTTTTCTCTTTTTCTCAGAAGGGACATAACAAGGCCAGAGTTTCCTGCTTGTTTACAAAGTGAACCCTTTGTGGTTTCATGCATTACGCCGTGATAATTAAGCTCTGTCGCAGACCTGGTGAAGTAGATTCGTCGTAGACTCGAGAACTCTGAAAATAGCCGACTTTGGAGTGAACTGCATTTGTGAATCAAATTTATATCTTTAATTTTCATTTCTTTGTAAATAACCCAGAGTTATATATATATATACATATATATATATATACATACATTACATATATAATGCTCCCAAATAAAAATTGAAGTATTTCCATAAACGTGCCCTCTTCTGGAAGCCGTTATAGGGACTAGTATAGGGCCGAGATGTTACACCATAGTTTCCGCTTAGCAATATTTTAATATAAGTCATAATTTTATCCCAATTTATAAAATGCCGTCATATTGACAGAGCAAGACCGGAAATCTAATGGACCGAATTCATTCAATTTCCTCTCCCACTTGCTGAATAATAGACTTTTATGAAAATCTGTTTTTAAATCCCCATCATTTTTGGTTACATACTTCAGTGCCATTGGCTTTCTAGTGTGTAGGTAGGTTTATAAACTACAAATCATTTCATTCGAAATGATCACAAAAGGTGCTTACCAGTACTTCCACCCACTGTTCTTGTGACATCAAAAGGACTCTTTGTCAGACCGTTGACTTGACAGGTAGTTTCCCCACCACATGCACAGTTCGGGAACGTTAGTCACGGTGACAGGTATGCCACCTGCTTTACGGTACAGTGCAGGTGCGTCATCATCTTTCTCTCGCCCGGTGATCTTTGTATCGCACCCAACCCACAGGTTTGTTTCATACCTATGCATAATATTAAGAGAATATATTAATATATTTGCAGAACAACTCATGTCTTGGATTAAAATTTTTATTTTTTGCAAAAATATTGAAAATTATTCTGTTGTTGCTTATTCCCTTGATTTAGAATCCTAACCAAGTCCAGTAGATCATGCTGCATCAATAGATCAAAACATAAAATCGGTCCTCCCTTCATTCAACAGCTTGACTCACAGAGGCACCATACAATCGATGAGATGAGAGGGAGACGCGATGGCCGAACAATGGCAAAGGGTATATGTCTTCTCGTCTCCATTGAAGGCCAAACTCTTTGTGTGGCCAGTCCTTAGTCTAGCTAAAGCCGTTTGAGCAGATCTAGGACAGAGGTACTGCAAGGACATACCAGGATATTTAACGGCGTGGATTTGTGGCGACCTCCAAGCGGTTTTCACTCTGGTTAAAGTCATAGAATGAACCTCTGAAGCTAACAGATTGGATGAAGAAGCTTTGGGATGTTCACAACCTTCCTTAGCGAGCAGACCAGCAATTTCATTTTCATGCATGCCCACATGGGAGGGAATCCATTGCAAGCCCACTGATACGATCTGGTCCAAAAACAGCTAGTTTAGAAACGATATCCTGCCCCAATTTGTCCAGGATGCTTGGCCAAACCTTCAAATACTGTATTGAGCTCTTACAATCAGTCAGAATCCAAACATCAGCTACTTCAAAGGAAAATTATTCTTGAATATATTTAGGCATTTTGATGTACATTTTTTAATTTATCACCAAAAATATTAAAAAAACGTTTATCACAGGATGTATATATAATTCATCTGGTGTTTCTCGATTCAAGAAAATAATTTTTTTATTAATTTATTTGCAGAACAATTTTAATATTTTTTTATTAATATATTTGCAGTACAACTTATGTCTTGGATTGCCAGATAATTAATCTATTGTTTCTCATAATAATAGAGAAAATATTTTTTTTGTTTTTAGTTTTGATTAATTTTGTTAGAATTTTTTTTTTTTTGAAAATTGCAAAGTAATAAATATAATAAAAAAATCCGTCTAATGCGACTATAAAGTATTTGATAACGAATTAAAGTTACAGTTGGGCCCATAATACATATAAATTATTTCTAATTTTTTTTTATAAACAAAAAAATTAGAATGAAATAAATAAATTTATCTATATAATAGAACAATTGAAGAAAACTAATGAAACGAAAATAATCACATAAACTTCAATAATCACAGCACCATATGGCACTGATCCTTAATAATATAAAATAATAACGAATCAGATTATAAGTAAGAAACTTTTTCAAAAATATTTGAGAAATACTCACGAGATAAAAAATAATTTCAAAGAAAATCTTTGTAAATTATTTGATAATTTAAACTTCTTTTGTTTCCAATGACAAGTTTACAGGACTATAGATATCATAAAATACAAAGAACAAGATAGAAATAAATGACATCAGTTAATCTTAAGTCTGGCAATCCAATAACGCTTCCATAAAGAAACAGGAGGCAGTGCAGAACAGAAAGCAAAGGTGAGACAAGTCCCGTTCTTCGTAGTTATCACACAGGAGACAGAGAGGGACAGGAGTCAGTTTAATTATGTGAAGGTGCTTGCGGGAGACAATTATGACCACAGAGAAGCCATAGTAATGCCCTCGATTTTTCTGTAGGCCATTCAGGGATACCATGAATAGGATTGTATCAGGCTTGTGACCGATTTTAGAGGTAACATTCCCTAAGGGTCTTTTTTAATTATCGCCTTAACGGAATGATAGGCCAATTCCTGGTTATTTAGCTGTTTAGCTGTAAAACGGAGTCCCCCTCTTTTTTTGCTAGGAAATCAACGGTCTCATTTTCTTCTATTCCGTTAGAATTTATACTGTCATTTGTAATTCTTTTCTATTTATTTCAAACAGTAATATTTAGCAGTATTCATATAAAAACTATCTTCTCACAAAAGAATTATATAGAGGGTCGGTATATATCGCATAAAAATGGGCAATGAGAGTATTCGTGCTCGGAACACATAAAATAAAACCCTAAACAACCCTCCTCCTCCCCATATCAGTAGAATGTCATTACCGATGCAGGAAGATAAACATTTTTAGAATCTCTTGAAATTAGTGATTGAACGAAAAAATATTTTTTAAAAATTGCACTCTAAACTGGTTAAAGGGAAACTGTTTAAAAAAGAAATGGACGACAGGTGCGTGTCTGTATGCAAATAAAAAGCCATTATTGCCATGCGTTGTTTGAAACCAGCGACAATTTTTGTATAGTCATATATTCTTTTCGGGGAACGATAATTTATCTTCAGGCAATGGCAATGCATTAAGAAAAGTATACGTTACAGAGAGGTAATGCTACGAAGTACATAATACTGTGCCCAAAAAGGAAGAACAATTATTTTTTTTCAAAAACCCCTATATTTATTCTTCCAATTTTATTTAATCGCCTTCAAAGTAATCAACTCTGAACACAATGCACTTATGCTAACGTTTTTGCCAATCCTCAATGCATGCTAAAAAGTCATCGGCCGGGATGGCCTTCAAAGCGCGCGCAGATACATGTGGAATTTCTTCAATCGACTCAAAACAGTGTGCCTGGAGTTGTCTTTTGAGTGTAGGGAATAGCCAGAAGTCGCATGGTGTGAATACGGGGGTTGTGGAACGATATGGGTTTCATTTTTGGCGAAAAAGTTACGAAGAATCAATGCAGTGTGAGCTGGTGCATAATCATGACGGAAAAACTAAGAGTTGTCTTTCCATAAATGTGGCCTCTTTTTTGCGAATAGTTTCACGCAAAGGACGCATAACACTCAAATAATATTCCTTGTTGACAATTTAGCCGCGGAAGGAATTCATAATACACCACACCACGGTAATCGAAGAAAACAGTCAACATGACCTTTACTTTTGAGCGACTTTGGCGTGTTCTTTTTGGTCTTGCTTCATCTTTGTCAAGATATTCGTTCGATTGATCGGTTGTTTCTGGCTCATAAGCATAAATCCAAGTCTCATCTCCAGTTATAACGCATTTCAACTTGTCCTTTCACACACTTCAACACGACGATGTTTTCCCCAAAATTCAGTATTTTCGGTACAAATCGAGATTTGACGCGTTTGAGCTCTAAAACATCTTTTAAAATGGAATTGATCAATCCTTTTGAAATTCCAACATCAGCAGCAAGATTTCTAATTTTAAATCGACGGTTTGCAAGCACCAAATCTTTAATTTTTTTGGACGTGAGCTTCGTCGGTTGAGGTTGATTGTCGACCAAAGCGTTTTTCGTCTTCAACGCGTTCTCTGCCTTCTCTGAACTGTTCATACCACTTCTAAACATTTCTTTGCGATATAGTTTGCTCACCGAATGCAACATTCTATACGCTTCCGCAAACAAAATTTAATGCAAGTTCTTTGCTCAATTATTTCAGACGTTTCAAAAATTGCCGAAATAATCGCTTTTAGCGTCTCAAAAGACAAGCCTAACTGAAACACTAATGAATATTTTGACGTGAAATTTCACACAGATGTCAAAGACAGTGTCAGAAACCTAAAAATAAAAAAAAAAATTGAAATTCCATATGCCCGTGAAATTTAAATTGCAAAATGGTCCTACTTTTGGACACAGAAGTAATTATTATATTGTAAAAGCTATGCAAACGTAAAAAGGAACACCTAAGGTTTATTTATGTAAGTTAAAAATGAGTGTTTTAAGTTTAAAAATGTGTCTTTACGGGGTGACATGCTGCTATGGAAAGTACTTGAAATTACCTTTCACGCCAATTGCTTCTTTGCAAGAGAATGGAATTCCTAACAGCGGCGTGTCTCTGGCGATGTCCACTTCAGATTTTACTCCGCTGGCCAGAAACTTATCGACGTTTCTGGCGTCATTCAAAGCGTCTTCGTAGCGCTCGTCTACCACAGCGTTGATGTAGGGATGGACCTGCTTGGACCTCTCCACATAAGCTTCCATTACTTCTTCGCAGCTCAACTGAAACGAAAACAAGAATTTATTCTCAAGTTTACAGACGTTTGTATGCAGGTTCATAAATATATCATACCTGCCATCCTTCGATATCAGACGTAAACACAACATATTCAAAACTATAAGAATTTTTTTTTTTTTTTTTTTTTGGAACTACTGTGGAAAAAAATCTTTGAAGTATAAATTTAGATTGTTAATTGAATTAAGGTAAGTGGAAAAATATACATGGGTATTTAGCCTAATCTGTAAATTAATGGTATTAAAAGTTCATATAAAGTAATATAATCTTATAATATTTTCTACTCAGATATTAGATCAGCGGACTGATGGTTAATCAGCTAGCGCTCTGGCATTTGGTACCACAGGTTTCGGGTTCGAATTCAGGTGGCGGCATAGATGTTTGTGAGTGGTTCGGAATCTACATTAAACTGTAGACACGGGTCTAATTAGCCCAAAGAGTGCGAAAATGACCGTAGAGCGACAAATCAAACCAAGCCTACAATCTGCTATTTTATAAGACAACTACAATTCACTAAAAAATTAATTGAAAATGATATTTATACACATTTTTAATATACACAATGTTAGTACGGAGGAGGCGGAAGAAATTTAACCTAATTTTTTAATTTTGATGAATTCTCGAATTGGAAAAAGAGAGGTTTTTGTTAGTAAAGATAATCCTGGAACGGATTACCAGCGTCAGCAAAGGCACACGATCTAAATGTTTTTTTACTACTACATAGAAAACTGAGACATTATTTTAAAAGTCACAATATTCCATTAAAATAAATATTTAAATTCAATTACGTATGAATATTTCAGCTAAATTCAAGGAAAAATATCTTTCATAAGGAATATTCTTTATGATTAAGTTCATGAAGATACAAAATAGAGTTACACTACAAAAATAGAAAGTTTTTGCATGCCCTACTTTAAAAATACGGTATTTTTTTTCCTAGCGAGCATGCTCATTGGAAACATTATTACAGATATGCTTGCGCAATTTCCTATGAGCATGCGCGCTAGAGAGAAAAAAAAAAAATACCGTATTTTTAAAGTACTGTATGCAAAAATTCTCTAATGAATCTTTGCGAAACCAGAAAAGGATTTATCCATCACCAAATAGTCCTTTTTACTTACTATAGTGTAAAACATCTAATGTATTTTTAACAAAATAATGCTATTAGTGGGATGATGCATAGTTTTAAAAGTGTTATTATTTTAATATCAAAAGGGTGTCATTACCTGTCTCTTCCGGATTTTCTCTGCGAGTTCTGTTGCAGACAGGAGCAGGATTTTATTGTCAATGGGTGGCAACTTCTTTGTTTCTCCCATGAATATGCGATAGATGATTGCCAAAACATAATCGGATAAGGGTCGAGTGAGCGTTACTATGATGCGAATGATATCCGCACATATTCTGGCAACCTGAAATATTAAAAATCAACAAATGAATAACATGACGATGGCATTTTTATTAACAATTATCAACAGGAATTTTTAAAATTCTAGAACATCGGATTTCCCGTACAGCACAATGAAAATTATATTGTGTAATGACAGTAAGCTAGCTTATTTTATGTACTCAATATGCGGATGAAGACTTGTTCTTTTGATTCTGAGATATGCTATTTATTTATTGAGACAATTCTTTTGAGATGGCAAAAAAATGGGAGAGCTAGTTACCAGCTCTCGCAATTAGCAAATAGTAAATATTATTATTTCGTCTTCTATGCATACATTAAATTTATGTATACACAGTCCAGTCACATTAATGTGACCACCTGTCAAAAAGTCAGAATAACCACCTTTGGCAGAGCGGACAGCTGCGAGACGTGCAGGAAGAGAGTCAATTAGGTTTCTGAAGGTGTTCACTGGGATGTTGAGCCATGCCTATTCCAGTGCCGAGGCCAGTTGCTCTAGATTACGCGGTTGAGGATCCATGGTGAGAGCAACCCGATTGAGGTGGTCCCACAGATTCTGGATTTGATTTAAATCCGGTGAGTTCGCTGGCCAGAGGAGTACGGTAAACTCCTCCTGGTGCTCTTCGAAACACGCACATACACTGCGAAGTTGTATGACACCTTTGCATTGTCCTGCTGGTAGATGCCATCATTCTGAGGAAAAATAATTCGCATGTAGGGGTGGACATGGTCCGCAAGGACAGATGCGTACTTGTGCTGATCCATCGTGCCTTCCACAATGATGAGTGCATCCAGTGAATGCCAGGAAAACATTCACCAAACCGTAATACTCCCTTCTCAGCTCGGATCCTTCCAGCAATTGTTGCAGGGTGTTTGCTTTCAGACGTTTCACGCCGTATACGCCAACGTCCATCTATCCGATGGAGCATAAAACGTAATTCACCGGAAAAAGCCACCTGTCGCCACTCTTTTTGGACTTCCAGTTTCGGTACTGGGGTGCAAATTCCAGCCTTCGTCGCCGATGAACAGCAGTCAACATAGGTGCATTAACCAAGCGTCTGCTGCGGAGGTCCATGCGCAGCAACGTCCGCTGAACTGTTGTTGAGGATACACTCTTGGTAGCCCCTTGGTTCATCTGGGCGGTCAGTTGCACGTCTATTCACCATAACGTATCTCCGTAGCCTTCGTTCGCCTCTGTCATCTATAGCCCGTGGAGCACCACATGTGCCACACCGCTGATTTTTTATAGTGCCATTTTGCCATGCGCGGTATACTTTTGCCATGTGCGACATACTTTTACCACGGCGGCACGCGAACAGTTCACAAAATTAGCCGTTTCCGAAATGCTTCCACCCTTGGCCCGAAAGCCAATAATCATGCCCTTTTGGACGTCGGATAAATCGCTACGTTTCTGCATTACGCCAACGATCGAAATGCTTTCCGATGCCCTAGGACATCCTTTATATACACTCCATTGCAATGTGCTGCCCTCTGCCTTTTGTGATTGATTATTTCACGTTGACGTCGAAAGTAGGTGGTGGTCACATTAATGTGACTGGACTGTATATATAATTCTTTGTACATGTGTTTGTCCCAGAAGTCTACCTAAACTGTTTTATCGATTTTAATGAAATTTTTGTGTGGATTGGAATGGGTCTCTGGATGGTTTAGATTGTCGGTAGGTGGCGTTGAAAACGGGTTCTTCAACGCGTGCGTTTGTCACTGAACATCTTCTAAACGGCTTGACCGATTTTGATGAAATTTTTTGGGTGTATTTGACAAAACATGGAAAATCTTTTTACATCATACCCTTTGTTTTAAGTCGCCACCAGATGGTTTAGCAGTATATCAACTTCCATACCATTCAACCATTCGCTAGGAAAATTGGTAATAATATGTATTCTAAAAAATGGAAAACAGGTTAGCGCTATCCACTTTTATTGTTGCTTATCCCCAGATGGTGTTGCAGCATTTCATCTTATATATCGTTCAAACGATATAAATTAATATGCACATGGAGAATATATTCGCGATATTTAATTTCCCTATAATGCCTTTTTTTTTTTGCAGGACAACGTATGCTGGGTTCTGGTAATATATATATATATATAATATTCAAAGTAAATAATAAAATGAAATAAATAAATATATAAAATAATTAATAAATAATTATGAAATAAATAAATTATTAATAATAAATAAATATAAAATAAAAATAATAAATATAAATTAAAAGTAAATAATGATCAGCACAGATCAGTAACATCTTTGAAATAAACAAAACACATAATATCATGAACACGTAAATATGAAAAGAAAATTATCAATATTCCTCTTGAAAGAATTTTTTTAACGTAAACAAATATTTTTAATTTTTTGTCAAAAAGATATTAATAATAAAAATTTAATAGATATAACTAAATAATATTCTAATAGGGAATCAAAATAAATAAATAAAAAAAAACAGGAAAATAAATTTCCTTCATTAAATTATTTCTAAATTTTCAAAAAATTTGAATTCAGAATTTAAATTGAATTTTGAGACAGAATTGAAATAGAATTTTAAAAAAAAAATTCAGAAAGAATTAGTATTTTTATGATAAAATAATTACACAAAAATAGCTAAAGGGTAAATATTTGTTAACTATGCATAAGCTATTTAAAAAATGCAAAAATAATTTTAATATATTTATTTCAAGCGTAAACAGATAAGTTTTGAATAAAAATTTGAGGATTAAAACATTAAAAAAATACTGTAACTAGTTTTATTAAATTTAGATATTATGTTGACATTTAAATTTGGCTTTTATTTGCATTTTTTCAACTTGAGGTGAAATTATTGATTTTTGTTAACTACTTGAAGATAAATTAAAAATTTGATAATTAAGATTATCACATTTGATAATTATGTTTATCAAACAGGATAAATCTTTACTCCAATTGTTAGGACTATAATGCAAAATCATTCATTTCGTATCAAAATAATTCGAACTCGATAAAACTGGAGGTCAGATAAAGACATGAAACACATTAATTGCACAAATGAAAAATGAAAATCCTGAGAAAGAAGAATCAATTGCAAAATATATACCTTGCAGCCTAATTGTTGATGTTAAATGCAAAATTCTGTTTAATCGTTTAATTAAATGTTACTTTTTTGTTCTGAACCATTGATTGCAACGCAAGCGAGCGTCAATGGATAATAGAATCCACATCCATTTGCATGTTAATTTGCGTGTATAGAATACTACTTGGCGGCCAAGTTCACGATTTTAATGGATTACGGAAATTTAAACTAAAATGAAAAATAGCATGTAGACATATACTACTGTCTGGAACGATGAAATTTTCCATTTATTCATAATATTGTTAAATTTCTCCTTGCGATTTATTTTGCATTCTAACACGTACTGCTGTGTACTATTAACTTTAATGGAACTTTTCTATTGGTTGGAATCCATTTCTCGCCAAAAATAATATTGCCAAATCATTGCAAATCTTAAGAATAATTAAAATGACCGAAAAAAATATTTTAATTCATTTAGAATTACACAATAAGAGAAAAAAATGAAATGAGAAATTGATAGCAAGGAACAGCAACAATACTAAATATTCATAAGAAAAAAAAAAATTATAATAATATAAATCAAATAATTTTGTATATATATATATATATAAAAATTTGAAAATCAGTTTATTTTTCCTTAAAGAAAATTCATAGTTTTCAACATTGGGCTTTCAAATTTGGCATGTATATAGGCTGTGGCCTACATAAGATTGTAGGGTACGTTAAAGAGTTCTCCCTTTTCCTCCTGATTTAAGTCCCTAAATTCTTTTTATTTAATGAGAAGATTCGGATATGTTTTTGTAGATCCTAACTCAAATCGAATGGTGTTTTCAATTTCATTCTAAGACCAATATAAAGGTTATAAATGGAGGGGGAGCTCTTAAAGTTTGGGAATAATGAATTCCCATGTACCATATAATTTATATACTAAGCCTTCCCTAAACATTCTTTAAGTGTAAACTTTATTGTATACCATCAGAGCCTGTTATACGTTGTCCTACCAAAAAAAAAAAAAAAAAAAAATCATTGTAGAAGATTACATAGGGCGAATATATTCTCCATGTCCCAATATATGTGCATACTAATTTTCATGGATATCATTTGAACGGTATATGCTGATGAGAGATGAGTATAAGATGAAATGCTGCGGCACCCTCTGGTGACAAGTACCAATACAGTGGATAGCACGAGTCTATTTGTCCATACTCGAATACACATTATTACCAGTTTTCATAGCGATTGGTTGAACGGTATAGAAGTTGATACACTGCAGCAACATCTGGTGGCGACTTACAACAAAGAGGATAGCATAAAAATATTCTCCATATTTTGTCAAACACATACAAAAAATTTCATCAAAATCTGTTAAGCCGTTTAAGAGGAGTTCAGTGACAAACACATGTGCTGAAGAACTCGATTGCTGCGCCACCTACCGGATCCAAGTGTGAAACCAAACCATCCAGGGGCAACGGGGCAATGGGCGTACCGGTTACGGGAGTTCCTAGGTGGTTTTAAGAACCACAATACCTCCACATCTTAATTTAGTTTAAACATTAGCTCAAAATGGGGTTTCTTAAAATTAATGAATAAAAATGAAAAAGATAAACAAAGGGATTAAAAGTTAAGAAAAACACCTCCTGCTTGAGAACGATTAAAGCAGGAGATCGAAAAAGCTAAAGCTATCGGTACAATTAGGAGTCCGTTGACGATGCCCAAAAATAAAGGTTAAAGTTAAACAAAGTTTAATATAGAAATAAAATAAAATAAAGAAATTAAGATTGAGTAAATAAAAAGGTGCGACATACAAGTTGTATAAACAACTTATTTACATGTCTTGCTGACAGGGCACGCCAACAGATGGCGCCATCAGTTATTTTTACATAGATTGAAAAACCTAACCAAAGCTAGGAAAATACACATTTTTTTATATACAAAATAGAGATTTAAAATTACTAATTATACGTGAACAGAGAGCAGTTAAGATTTACTATTGATATTAATCAGTTAATAAAATAATAAGACTTCAACAAGTTAAGGATTTAAAAGTTACATGTAGACAATATGACAAGATTATTAGCAATTAAGATATATATTAAAAGCTGTTAAGAAATTACGTGGAATTATTTTGAAATATGCAAACAATTACAGAATTAAAAGTTATTAAATAAAAGTGAGCCATTAAAAATTTACAAATTAAAATTTAAAATTACAGATTAAAGAGTCAGATAGCCATGTAAACCATCCAGGGACCCCCCGCAAGGACAAACAAAAAGTTCATCAAAATCGGCAAAGCCTTTTAGGAGGCGTTCAGTGACAAACACATGTACAGAAGAATTATATATATAATGATTATCCCGAAGCGATTGCGTGAAATAATTAATTGAAATAAATTTTTTTCGTTATTGATTTTTGTGCTTACATAATAATAATTAAAAAAAGTTTTTTAAATTTCTAACTATTAAATTTTGATGTTCCTTTTATGCTTATTGAATCACTTTTTTTTTCAAACGAATTCGAGAAATATCGGGTAATTCAGCCAGTAAATAAAATTACAAAGTTAGACCTTATCAACAAAATAAAATTGCAAATTCCTTTTAGAAATGCTTAAAATATTTCTGATTTTTGAGTATATAAATGCGCAACATAAATTCAATTCAATGAAATACGAATTCATGTGGGGAAAAACAAACTAAGAAACAATAAAACTTAAATTAAAAACTGGCGAATAACATGGTTTACTGGCAAAACATAGGTGATATTTCGCATTCTTCGCGATAAAGATATTAAATTTCTTGGAGATGAATTGAGATAATTACGTGTGCGGTACATATTTGAATTTACTGGTACATATAGAATGGGATTAAATAGCAGGACAGAGGCTGTTGATTTGGCGTCAAAAAAATTCTTTTCACCAAACTCCGCTAAGTAAAGGGTTGCAAATGAAGTAAAAGAAAGTGCAAACAATACAGAAAACCCGGTTGCTACATTTGGCGACTTATAATTCAGTTGGCTCCCGAAAAATATATCAAATCTCAACGGCCCCTATTTTACGATTTAGACTACATTGACTTTAATTTTTTTCAGGAGTAAAAGTGAACTTCATTATAATGGTTTTTGATAAATAAATAGGAAATCTATATTAATACAAAGATTGAAAATATTTTTGGTGATGATATAGTAAAGTCTCAAACAGGACATCGACAAAATATTTACAATTATGCTTATGAGAAATGATGCAGCAATTTGTTAAAAAAATAAAAGAGGAGTGCAATTTTTCATTGGACTGCAGTTTAACCACAATCTTGTCGATGATCTAGCATATTTCAAAATAGGAAGAAATTAGGCTATTATCCTAAATATGCTGAATTTGCGAAATTCAGCATATTTAGATAATAGCTAATATGGTTAATATGGGTAAAGAACTTGCGCTTGGCGTTAAAACAACATTTGATGTTGTTTAAATTTATAAAGTAGTACTTTTAGACGATATCGTGTTTATTCCTGAAAGTGCTTTTAAGCCAAAATTTTATCACTATTATGGCAAAATTTTAATATTTTCTTTTTACGCCAAAATAAATCATTATATCCCCAAAAATTATTCCTAAATTGCTTTTGCGCCAAATTTAATTGCTTTATCACCAAATTATTACATAGAATTGTTTTGCTAACTTCACATAAAAGTATCATTTAGACAAAGATAATAATCGTTGTTATGGTAAAAATGCCCCAAAATTATTCACTAATACGCCATTTTTTTCTATTATGTCAAAAAAAAAATGCCGAATTCGAATGATAAAACAAAATTATTTAATAAGGAGGTGAAAAGAAACCAAAGAATAACTTACATTTTATTCTGACATATCCTTTGTTGGAGGCAAAAATAATCTTTTTATTGCCTTACTAAAACCTATCCGTGCATAGCCTTATCAAATGAATGAAGAAAACAAGAAGAATAACATAAAAAAATAATAATAATACGTTACAAAGGTCTTTTTCTTCCTGTAAACTAACGTTCTAAAATTTAAAAGTTACATTTTTCAGCGCGAATTCAAATAACGGTTGCCACAAAACCTTAACTGTGTCAACAGAATTAAAAAGAAACATCACAAAATCGAACAATTTAATGCATTCGATCGACGTTTTCGCCATAACTAACTTTCTAAAAATAAAAAAGCAGCATTTTTTGCGCGAATTCAAATAACGGTTATTATAAAACCTTAATTGTGTCAACAACATTAAAAAGAAAATAATTATTTGATTATCAAATATAAGTTATTAATAAATTAAAAAATCGTTTTTCTTGTTTTTTGCTTCATATTTTCATGAGTGGCAAATATCATAAAAATTGTTTCCGTAAATTTTCCGTATAAGTGGCTGACATACATTATAAGAACAATCTCAGAATAATCAATAATTTCAGAATAATCAGAATATCAAATAATCGGAATAAAATATTTAAAAAATATATATTTACAACAACTAAAAAATTCTGCAAATAACTATCAAAGTAAATGAATAGTGATATTGTTCGAAAAGAAGTTACGAATTCTTCTAGAGTATTGCAAACCTAAAGAAATTGGTGGTCAAGTAAATAAGAACATAAATATATATTCTTTTAAATAAGTATATTTAAGTAAGAAACAAACAAGAAAAACGATTTTTAAAATTATTAATAACTTATATTGTATTCTTAAATAATTAATTTCCTTTTTAAACATGTTCGTTTAGTTAGGATTTTGTGGCAACCGAAATTAGAATTCGCACGGAATGTTTGAAACTTTAGCTTTTTAGAACGTTAGTTAACGTACTAAAAGAGGTGTTACAACTTAAATTTTCTGGGGGATTTGCGTATGGAATGCTGTGAAAAGTTCGCTTCATGGCACCGCAATGTGTCCGAACATTTGATAATTATCTGGCAGAGTACATGTGGCTTCGACAACACAAATTTGAAATCCGCAAAATTTTTATGATTTCACCGTTGGAATAAAACTTTCGTTTCCACCATAGACGAAGGACATATGACAATAAAAGGTAAGTTATTCTCTGGTTTCTTCTTCATTTTTCTCTTTTGTTAATATTAATTTATCATTCAAATTCGGCTTCTAAAGAACTTGACTTATTTTTGGACATTTAAAATAAATTGATGAATTAGCGAATAATTTTGGCGAAATTTTATCGAAACAGCGATTATTATCTTTGTCTAAACGATACATTTTTGTGACTTAGCAAAATAAAATTCCACATAATAATTTGGCGATAAAGCGCTTTAATTTGGTGTAAAGGCAATTTAGACAATTTTTTTGTCATAATAGTGCTAAATTTTGGTGTAAATCTGATAACATTTGGCGCAAAGGTATTCAGAGATAAAATTTTTTAGTGATAAAAAATTTGGCGATAAAGCATTAACTTTTGGAGTAAAATCACACCTCAAAAAACAAAATTCGCTTAGTGAAACATTTTTGCGATAAAGCCATAAATGCTGGCGATAAAGTATTAACATTTGGTTTTAAAAGCACTTACATAACAAAATTCGCTTAGTGAAAAAGTTTGGCGATAAAGCGACAAATGTTGACGATAAAGTATTTCAAGAATTAAACTTTTGGAAGAATAGTGACTTTGGCTTCAAAGCCTTTTCAGGAATAAACTTTGACGTAATAGCTATTTGGATACTAATGTTGGCGTGATAGCACTATTTAGCTATAAATTTTGGCGAAATAAATTTTACAATGACACCGAACTTCGGCAAAAATTTTGTTTGTTTACTTGGCTATGGCAATCCAGTGAAGGTACTACAAAGGGTACAGGATTCTAGATTTTAACCATTTTTTTCCCACATAAAACTAAAATTAATTAATTAAATTTAATTACTGAATTAATATTTGAAAAAAAAACTGTATTAAGATCAAGTGTTCATCCACTGCAAGTTAAAAAATGTATTTGAACTTGAGTGGATGAATAAAAATATTTTATTAACAAATGAAAATTTTTGAACAAGATATATAAATATATATAGGAGAGTGTGAACAAATAGTAGGAATTGAATGAAAAAAAGAAGCGATTTTTTATCGAAGTTCACGATCTTACCGTCACCGCCATTCTGAGACCGCTCTTTCATGCAGCCGATTATTCTTTAAAACATAGCAAATAAAAAAAGGTCTGTGTGAGCACAGTTGCAGAAATGCTTTTGAACACGCGTCAGGCTCGCATCTGACTGACATTTCCGTCACGTGACATCCGAGTCACACGAGATAAGATTATTTATATTTTTTTCTCTCTGTTATGCGGGTGTAAATGATGACTTCGTCAGCCAATAATTTCCTATTGCTTCGCTTGCATAATAAAAGCCTTAAAAATTTAAAATATTTCCTGAAAGATTAATTAAAAATATGAATTTCGGATAACCAATGAGATGCAATCAAGCGATAAGTATCATTTGCATCGGTATGTATTTAACGGCTCGCATAAGTATTTGGTTACATTTATTTTTATCATTAGCAGGGGCTGGATTTAGATGAAAAGAGGCCCTAGGCTATTCCACTTATGAGGCCCTTTCACCTCCCATTTTTAAGTTTGTAAATTACATGAGAGATAATATATTACATCATTACTGTGATATACACTGAAGTGAGAAAAGTCATGGGATACCTCTTAATATCGTGTCGGCCCTCCTTTCGCCCGGCGAAGTGCAGCAACTCGACGTGGCATGGACTCAACAAGTCGTTGGAAGTCTTCTGCAGGAATATTGAGCCATGCTGTCTCGATAGACGTTCATAATTGTGAAAGCGTTGATGGTGCAGGATTTTGGGCGCGAACAGACCTCTCGATGATGTCCCATAAATGCTCGATGGGATTCATGTCGGGCGATTTAGTGGCCAGATCATTCGTTGGAATTGTCCAGAATGTTCTTCAAACCAATCGCGAACATTTGTGGCCCGGTGACATGGCGCATTGTCATCCATAAAAATCCCATCGTTGTTTGGGTTCATGAAGTCCATGAATGGCTGCAAGTGATCTCCAAGTAGCTGAACATAAGCATTTCCAGTCAATGTTCGGTCCAGTCGCACCAGAGGACCAAATCCATTTCCATGAAAAACAGCCCACACCATTACGGAGCCACCACCAGCTTGAACAGTGCCTTGCTGACAGTTTGGGTCCATGGCTTCGTGGGGTCTGCGCCTCCCTCACTCGAACCCTACCATCAGCTCTTACCAACTGAAATCGTGACTCATCGGACCAGGCCACGGTTTTCCATTCATCTAGGGACCAACCGATGTGCTCACGTGCCCACGAGAGTCGCTGCAAGCGATGTCGTTCTGTCAGTAAAGGCACTCGAGTCTGTCTTCTCTGCTGGAATAGCCCAAGAAAGCCAAATTTCTCCGCACAGTTCTAACAGACAAGTCCCTTGTACGTCCCACATTGATTTCTGCGGTTATTTGACGCAGTGTTGCTTGTCTGTTAGAATTTACGACTCTTTACAGACGTCGCCGGTCTCGGTCGTTAAGGGCAGGCGGTCGACCACTGCGCTGTCCATGGTGGGATGTTATGCCTGAAATTTCATACTCGGCACACTTTGACACAGTGGATCTGGGAATGTTGAATTCCCTAACGATTTCCGAAATGGCATGACCCATGCGTCTAGCTCCAACTAACATTCCGAGTTCAAAGTCTGTTAATTCCCGTCGTGCGGTCATCATCACGTCAAAACCTCTTCACATGAATAACTTGAACAGAAATGAAAGCTCTGAAAGCACTGCGCATTTATACCTTTCTACGCGATGCTACTGCCATCTGAAAATTTGCATATTGCTATCCCATGACTTTTGTCACTTCAGTGTATATATCAATATGTTAAATGAAACAGGTTGTGATGGGTACTAATCTTTATAAAATTGTGACACAAAAAAATTGTCAAGAACACTTATTTGGACATTTATTCTCAGCACCCTATATAGTACTTGTAACAATAACTAATAAAACATAACATACATTTACAAAGAAACAAAATTCAATAATAAAAATATTTGCCCATGAAAATATAATATACAATAAAAATTATAATATTTTCTATGAAATAACTGAACGTATGAACTATACTTTGGTGCAATCTAATATATACAAAAGAACAGACCCATTGAGCCGAACGCGTTGATCTTAACCAATACATTTTTATGTTTGTTTATTAGTCATATGTGTAGAATTTCTCCTTATTTTCCATTCAGTGTTTTAGTGTTTACTGTTTATAGAATAGTGTAATACCAGTTTTGCTAACAATTTGAATGTAGACCCCTCTTGATCTTGAGGCCCTAGGCTGAAGCCTAGTTAGCCTATAGGAAAATCCGGCCCTACCAATGATAACCAATGAGATTCATTCAAGCGATATGCATCATTTGCATTGGTATGTATTTAATGGCTCGCATAAGTATCTGGTTAAATTTATTTTTATCATTAGTAAAAACCTTCAGAATTATATTAATCATCTTGAACAATGGTGTATAAAATAGAAAATTCAATTAAACATCGAGAAAACTGAAGCAGTACTAGTCGCATGTAAAAGGATTCTTAACACTCTTTCTATCAAAATTTATAATAATCCTATTAATTGGACTGGGCAGGCTAAATATTTGGGAGTAATCTTAAGTCGTAAATTGAATAACATTTATATTGACTATCTTAGGAATAAATTTAATAGATGCATTCGCGTACTGTATCCACTTATTTGTAGGAACTCCACTATATCCTTGGAAAAGAAAAATCTCATTTATCTTGCTTACTTGCATATGCGAGTTCTATTTGGGGATCTATTGCTCTGTCGAATTTCGAGATCATACAAAGACTTGAAAATAAATTTCTACGTATGATTATAAATTCGCCCTGATTTTTCAGAAATGAGGATATCAGACATGCTCTTCCCTACCAGGTTTTAAACAATTTGCTTATAAAATTGCACAAAATTTTTATAACTCCATTCCAGATATTAATAATTCTGTCTTAAATGATCTAAACAACTATGATTACGACATTTCTGATTTCAAAAATTGCAAAAGACCTCGCGCTGTTCTGAATATTATTCATGAACGTTTCGATATCCTCCTTTCCAAATTGCCATGCACTTTCTCAGCTGAGTCACAATTTCTCTTTTTCAATTGTTTTTGTTTCTAATGTTTATTTTTTATTACCTTTTTATTCCTTACTTAAAAATTATAATAATAATATAAAAAAAATAATAATAAAAATTTATGCATACATAAATTTAAAAAATTAACAAGTTAAATTTTAAATAAATTAATAATATATATATTTGTATATCTCTACTCTTTTCTATCTAATCAATGGGCTTAAAGCTTAAGAAACTTCTCTCATTAACAAAGCAGGAGATAGAGCTTGCTATGCAAACCAAGGTTCTCCATCAAAATGGCTAATCGTCGGTTACATTTATATTTTTTAATAAAATCATTTACGTTCGGATATTATAAATCTTAAACTTGCAATTAAAAAATTAGGAAAAAAAAAAAAAAATCACACTGAAATAATAAAAAACACAATTTGTTTTGTGAAATAATTAAAAAATTTATTTTAAAATACACAACTAAGCTATTTAATATTGGAACACTTCTGATTTTGGAATCAAATACTTGAAGAATTTAGTTATGTATTTTTTTATGAGAAATGAGAAAGTATTTAAAAAAATTAACGAGTTTATTTTAAAAATAAATTAATAATATTTATATGTATATCTATATCTTACTCCTTTTCTATTTAATCAATGGGTTTAAATCTTAAGAAACTTCTCTCATTCATGATTTTTGAACTATAGGCGTGCAGAAAATGACCGTAGAGCGACAAACCAAACCTCTTCAATTTTGTTACTATTGTGTATTATTTATTACCTATTTTCTTTTCCTTTTAAACTTTGATTCCTTATTTAAAAATTGTAATAATAAAAATAAAAAAAAAATTATATATGTACATAAGTTTGTATTATTTAAAAAATTGATAAAAATTAATTAATAAGTTAATTTTTTAAAATAAATTAATAATATATATATATGTATATCTTACACCATTTCTATCTAATTAATGAGCTTAAAATTTAAGTTCTCTCATTCACGCCTTTGGGACTACAGGCTTCAGGTTCGAATGCTGGCGGTGGCATGGATGTTTGTGAGTGGTTCGGAACTCACGTTAAACTGCAAGTCCCGGTCTAATTAGCCTAAAGTGTGCACAAAATGACCGTAGGGCGACAAACCAAACCAAATCTCTCATTCACAAAGCAGGAGATAGAGGTTGCTAGGCAACCAAAACTCTCCATCAAAATGGCTAATCTTCAGTTACATTTATAATAGAGAGTTTTTGCATACCGTATTTTGGACGTCCGTTAACTTTTTCTCCCTAGCGCGCATGCTCATAGGAAACTGCGCAGGCGTATCTGTAATAATGGTTCCTATGAGCATGCGCGCTAGGGAGAAAAGCTAACGGACGTCCTACGGTAACTAACGTACGGTATGCAAAAACTCTCTATTAACTAATAAAATCATTTGCGTTTGTCTGTTCTAAATCTTAAATTTTCTATTAAAAATTAGGAAAAAATCAAACCGAGTAATAAAAAACACAATTTGTTTTGCGATATAATTAAAATTTCTTTTTAAAAATACATAACTACGCTGGTTAATATTGGAACAAATTAATGAATTGTTCTTTGATTTTGGAATCAAATAATTGAAGCATTTATTTTTTAAAATGAGAAAATATCCTGAATAAAAAAATTAGAATTAATAAAACAATGTTCTTGAATATATTATTTTTATTCTTGTTCTTTATATCCCTATTAATTTTTATTATCTTACATTACATTATCTTTTATTATCTTGCATCATGTTTCTTGATAACTTTATTCTTTTTTATTCTATTTCTGTTTTTTTCTTTATTATATTATTTTTTTGTATAGTAATTATTATCATAATTAATTGTTTACATAATGCAAAATCATCATAATTAACTGTTAACTAATGTAATTAATGGTTAACTAACTGTTAACTATGCACTAACTGTATACTAACTATTAATTAACTGTATAACTGTAATGTGTTGACTAACTGCAAATTAACTTAATGCAAAAACTCTTATTGTAGATCAATATGGAGATCCTTGGCCGCGTTGCGGCCTCTAGCTCCTTCATTGTTAGATGTTGAAACATAGCGGTGGCATCATGTCCTTTTAAGTTAATAAGAAAAAGAGATAATTAAATGCCCCTTTTTTTTAAAAAAAAATTAGATATTTAATAAAATTATAAAAGAAAAATAACAAAAATTCAAAAGTGTAGATGTTGATGAAATCAGAATGAGCAAAGGTCAAATTGTGATGAAATCAAAAAAATGAAACAGATTGAGCAAAGATCAAATTAGGAAAAAAGCGATCTTTTTTCATCTAGATAGATGTGGGTGATAAATCACTCAGAGCAGGCGAAAAACGTCAGGATAAGGAATTAATTTAAAATATTTAGAACAGTGGGAGGTCTTTTGCGTTTGCGGGAAGAAATATCACAATCGAAATTTTGTAGGATATTTAAAACAGGGTTATTGATGTTTTGCATATCATTGTAAAACTTAGTATTAATTTTGTGAACGAATTGTCTTAAACTTTGAATCAATTATTGTTGTATTGCATCTATAATAAAGTATGTATCACCATCAATTATTGATACATATATTACGATGCAAAGCAGTAATATTTAAAATAAATGAAAACAAATCGATATTTGAATGTTCAAATGAGTTAATTAAAACTCAATTTTACGCAAATGTACAATTCCTTATAATGCTTTTGATATTTTTCTATATTTTATATTTATTTTATATTTTTTCTATATTTTTGACATTATTATGCTTCAATAAAAATCGTAATGAAAAAAAAATTTTTTTTTTCCTGTCTATAGAAACATTACCCTTCTTCTACTAAAAATTAATACATCTTATAAAGGAAATTTTTAAAAGAAATATGGTTTTAAATTTAAAGATATTATCTGCATTACAGAAATGACATTTTTAGTTTATTTTATGTTAATTTTCTTATGGTTACAAAATAAAACACAAAAATAATAATTCGTAAAATCTCAGAATACGGACCGTTGGAATTTGGTGTCAGAAATTCTTTTCGCCAGAGCCCGCCAAGTAATGGGTTACAACTGTAAGTGAAGGGAATTGTAAACAATACAAAAAATCTGGGTTATCGCATTTAACGATTGTCACTCAGTTTGAAAAAACTAAAAAAAAAAAGTCATTATTCGTCAAAAGTCACCAAAAAAAAAAAAAAGGCCTCTATTTTGCGATTTGGCCTAAATATTTTTTTAAAATAAAAAAAAAAGTTAAGATTTAAAAAAAAAAAAAAAAAAAAAATTCTTAGTATTTTAAAATTGTACAACACATTTATAGTAACAGAAAGCAATTGATGCTCTTAACACCAAATCGACGAATAAAGACGAATTTTGTATCCAAATGCACATTTTTTGAATCGTATAAAAAATAATTCTTTTGCAGTCCCATATTTCGTATCTATAACATACATAAAATAAATATATACATTTTAAATTAAATAATTAAAAATATTTCATATTGAAAGGGCTTTCATATGCAATTTAAATAAAGCAATTACATCAATGCTAATAATAAACGTGATCACGTGATTTACTATACTTTTGGAAGTTTATCTGTGTTATGTCTTTGAAGTCAAGAAAAAGACGTGGCCCAAATCTCAAAAGAGGGGCTGTTGGGATTTGGTGACTTTTGTTTGACGTCAACTAGGTGCTAAAACGCCAAATGTGGCAACCAGCGTTTCTTGTACTATTTGCAATTCCCATCACTTACAATTGCAACCTTTTGCTTGGCAAACTTTGGCAAAAATATTTTTTGCGCCAAATCCCAACGGCCTTTATTTTGCGATTTTTCCAGGACGAGTATTATGTAAATAGTTTATCTTGAGAACCAGTTGTTTATTTTTTGACACAAATTACAATCTCTTAAAAGTGCAGTATATATGAAGAAAATTTTCAGGCTCTGTAAAAAAATATAATAAAAAAAAAAAAAAGCAAAAATTTGAGAACAATTTATCCTCATTATATACTTAAAAAGGCTTTTCAATTAATATACTTGCACCATGATTTACAAAAAAAAAAAGTTGAGTAAAATCGCAGTATAGGGGCCGCTGGCATTTGGCGTCAAAAACTTTTTTTTTCGCCATAGTGCGCCAAATAACACGTTGCGATTATAAGTGTAATGAATTTGCAAACAATACAGATAACCCGATTTACCACATCTGGCCGACTTATCGCCCAATTGACGAAACAAAAAAGCCGCCAAATTCTAACTGCCCCCGTTTTGCGATTTGACCACAAGTTGATTTATGATATTATAAATTGAGGTATATAAATATAAATTAATGCGATAAATATGATTTATATACTGTAAAATTTGTGCTGTCTTAATTGAAGGATTGTCCACAAAAAAAAGAATAACATTGATTCATTCTCATTTCATTCAAACTGTTTAAATATTTAAATGTTTATTCACATCAATATCTTAAAAAATTGATGGATTATTATAAATGGAACATAATTGCCAAACATTGTGCGCCACCTTGCATCGGAACCTCTTATTATTCATGTATAGGAAAATGCATTTGTCATCAAAAATATTATCTGATGATGTTATGACTGAAACGGAACTTCTTTTTGATTATAAAACACGTTTATTAATGCAACACAAGGAAGAGATGATGATACATGATGAGGCTATATACAGATGAATAAATCCTTGTACATGATTTGCTTATATAATACGTACATTTTATTGATGAAGAACATTATCTTAACAGATTCTACATTCTGTGTTATTTCTGCTTATTAGAAATACGAACCAAAAACAAAAGCCTTTTTCTTTTTAGTCGCCAGGTTTCAAAGTGAAATACGTGATACAGGAAATAAAAAATTTATTAGGAGTGGCAACAGATAAACATGTATTTAAACAGATATATTGCGGTATATATGTATATAAAAAGTTCATCCTGATTTTCTTATATGTTGTGCATATTTTCGGTAAATATATTTCAAAAAATGCGTCTAAATATTACAATTGTGAGCCATCGTACCTCGAACAGAATTAAAGCCTAAAGAATTCGATACCACATTATTTTAAATTCATAACGAATTTCAAACTAGTCGTTCTAGAAAAAAATGTGTTATTGAATAACGAAAAATAAGACAGTTGTCAAAATCTTTTCTCAAGGTTTCTTTTGTAATGGCATTCAAAATAAAGTCAATATTTGATATCGACGTTGGATAACGATTTGAGGAGAATTTGAATAGCAAAATTTTTTTTATTTGTCAACATTTAATTTGAGATACCTTTTTTTCTACCCACTTAACTAGATACATTTTTCATATGAATTTCTTCTCTGTTTACATATACAAAAATATAAAATAAATCACAGTTTTCAATAAAAAAAATGCTCGAGTCAATATAAAAATAAAATAAATTTCGATAGAAGATCTTTTAAATGTTACTTTGAAATGGAAAAGATATTTGAACTATTTAAGGACAAATTATAAATAAATATATATATATATATATATAATCTAATTTAATTTCGTTGTAAAATACACTTAAATCGCTGCAGTTTATGATAAAATCACAGAATATTAGCTGTTTGGAATTTGGCGTCAAAAATTCCTTTTGCCAAAGTCCGCTAAGTAACGAGTTGCAACTGTAAGTGAAGTGAATTGTAAACAATACAAGAATTCCGGATTACCATATTTGGCAACTTATCACTCAGTTGACGCCACGAAAGGTTGTCAAAACCCAATGGCCTCTATTTTGCAATTTGACCCAGTTTATTCCTTATGATGAGTTATTTCATAGAGATTAACTCAGTGGTAATCAGGCGTTTTCATTTGAGCACCGAACAGCAAGGAAAAATTCTATTTTTAATCCAGACTTTTTCTTCATGATATGATCAATGGAAAGCTTTTTTATTTATTTGAATTTCATACTAGGAGATTGAATTGGTTACATAAAAATTTAACTATTTTAACTAAGTTTTCTTATTAAACCAAAGAAATAAATTGTTAATAATCATGGTAATAATAAATAACATGCAGACATCTATGTGAAATTCATAAGTTGAATATAAAAACCATATTATAATCTTAATAATACAAAACTTCTAATAAGATTCAAAATAAAAACAAAAGAGTTAAGCTATAGCACCATCAAACGCAAACATGTACCGCTAATATTTTAGTCTTGCGAATATAGGATATGCAGCGTAAATACTTTCGATGGTTACAAATGAAGTGTCTTTGGTATTAGTTTATAAATTAACTGTTAATTACTTCAAGTAAATTAACTACTACTGTGTCCAGAAAGTAAGATCAGTTTTCAATTTAAATTTCCCAGACATATGGTATTTCAATTTTTCTTTCTTTTTTAGGTTGTTGACACCGTCCTTCACGTCAGTGTGAAATTTTACGTCAAAATATTCATTAGTGCTTGAGTTGCGCTTGGTTTTGTGAAATGCTAAAACTGATTACAGCGATTTTTGAAATGTCTGAATTAATTGAGCAAGAACTTGCGTTACATTTTGTTTGCGGAAACGTATAGAATGTTGCAGCAGGCATTCGGCGAGCATTCCTATATCGGAAAGAAATGTTTAGAAGTGATATGAACAACTCAAAGAAGGCAGAGAATGCATTGAAGACGAAGAGCCCTCTGATCTACCACCAACCTCAGCCGACGAAGCTCACGCCCAAAAAAAAAAAAAGATTTGGTGCTTGCAAACCGACTATTTACAATTACAGATCTTGCAGATGATGTTTGAATTTCAAAATTCCATTTTAAAAGAGGTTTTGGGCCTCAAACCCGTCAAATATTGATTGGTACCGAAAACACTGAATGCACCAACTCAGACTGCCTTGATTCTTCGTGACTTTTTTCGCAAAAAATGAAACCCATATCTTTCCACAACCACCGTATTCATCTGATTTAGCATCGTGCCACTTCTAGCTATTCCCTAAATTCAGAAGATTACTCCGGGGTCACCGTTTTGAGTCGATTGAAGAGACATTTCAAAAATCGCTGGAATCAGTTTTAGCGTCTCACAAAAGCCAAGCGTAACTCAAACACTAATGAATATTTTGACGTAAAATTTCATACAGATGTCAAGGACAGTTCCAACAACCTAAAAAAGATAAAAGAAAATTGAAATACCATATGTTCGGCAAATTTAAATTGAAAACAGGTCTTACTTTTAGACATAGTAGTACTTGGACCAGAAGCAAAACATCAAATTATACCAAACACGAAAAGAGCTATGGTGTCATGTTTCATTTAACAAAAAATATCAGCATGATAATAACAGAATAATGTAATGTAGAAATATAAATTAATTAAAAAAAAAAAGGAATTTAATGTATTTAATTTTACATATAAATGCAGATTAAAAATTAATCTAAATAAAATACAGATGGAAATATAGATTAAACGTCACCAAATCCTCTATTTTGTGATTTGGACAGATTTCTTTCCAAACTAATTTTTGAATCTATTTGAAATAATGACAGGCATTCTATTTTACTGAATAACGTGCAAAAACCGAATAGATCAGATATCGAATAAAAATATGGGATTTAGTTAACTTAGCATTTTCTTCGTGAGTTATAGGCCATTCAACTTTTTTTATTTCAATTCCTTCTATTAGCTCACACTCTCCCTATGTATATCTTGTTCAAGTTTTCAATCGTTCATAAAATACCTTTTTATTCTTCCACACAAGTTCAAGTACATTTTTTTGAACTTGTAGTGGATGACACTGGATGTTAATACAGTTTTTTCAAATGTTAATTCAGTAATTAAATTTAATTAATTAATTAAATTTTTTTAGATTTAAGTTGCATATATCTACCAATAGAGAGAGCCAGATAAACTTAAAAAAAAAATGAATGAAAACTATTTATAAAGGACTTTCTGCAATAGAGTGAAAAAAGTAGAATTTACTATAATTTTTTTTTTCTTATATTGCTTGTTTTTCTTGTTGATGTATTGCTGCTTTTACGTTGTTGTGTTTTTACTTAATGTCCTCCCCGTGTTTTTCGAGTGCAATGACCCAAGTCTCAAGTCATAAATAGTGGAAAATATAGTGAAAAAAAAAAAGGAATAGACTTAAAATTTTTTTTTATATTACTTGTTTTTATTTCATTCCATTCAGTCAATTGGGTAAACAAGATCAGCCTTACACTTGAAACTAATCATACACATGAAAGAACGTTTAAAAGGAATAAAAATGAGATTGAATTAACTTATCAGCACAGTACCAGGAAGATGAACTAATATTTATATCATTAGAATTAAACTGTGCGCTTTTTATTAAAAATAGAAGTCATTGTAGATAAATAAGATAAGATAAATAAATACTACTGTGCCCAAGAAGTAAGATCAATTATTTTTTTCAAAAACTCTTCATTTAATCTTCCAAATTTATTTCATCGCCTTCAAAGTAATCCCCTCCGGGCACAATGCACTTATGCCAACTTTTTTTAAATCCTCAATGCATGTTAAAAGTCATCGGCAGGGATGGCCTTCTAAAGCGCGAGGCGATTCACGTTGAATCTCTTCAATCGACCCAAAACGGTGTCCCTGGAGTAGTCTTTTGAGTTTAGGAAATAGCCAGAAGTCACACGGTGTGAATACGGTGGTTGTGGAACGATATGGATTTCATTTCTGGCGAAAAAGTCACGAAGAATCAATGCAGTGTGAGCTGGAGCATTCAGTGTTTTCGATACCAATCGAAATTTGACGCGTTTGAAGCCCAAAATGGAATTGACAGATCCTTTTGAAATTCCAACATTATCAGCAACGTCTCTAATTGTAAATCGACGGTTCGCAAGCATCAAATATTTAATTTTTGGACGTCAGCTTCGTCGGTTGAGGTTCATCGTCGACCAGAGGCCTCTTCGTCTTCAACGCATTCTCTACCTTCTTTGAACTGTTTATACCACTTCTGAACATTACTTCCCAATACAGGAATACTCACTGAATGTCTTCTGCAACATTCTAGACGTTTTCGCAAACAAAATAGAATGCAAGTTCTTTGCTCAATTAATTCAGACATTTCAAAAATCGCCGGAATCACTTTTAACGTCCCACAAAGCCGAAAGTAACTCCAACACTAATAGATATTTTGATGTCAAATTTCACACAGATGTCACGGACAGTCGGACACAGATGTTACAAAAAGTCACCAAATCCTCTATTTTGTGATTTGGACAGATTTAAGAGCATTTGACAGCAACCTAAAAAAAAAAAATAAAATTGATTTTTCTTTGTGTGTGTGTGTGAGTTTACACTGTTTTGATCTGGCATGGCTTTGCCATCTTCCCTTACCATTGTAAATAAAAAATATCTTCAATTCGAATCATATTAGAAATATGTATCAACGGGAAATTGTATGTTTGTCCCATTACATTGAAATACACCGCTCTATGAATTTAATAAAACATCATGCAGTTTTTATTTGATTAAATTTATACAAAAGCCTTTTTAATAAACATTCTTCGTACAAAAAATTTTTTAAAAGTGTCATAAATAATTTAATTCTTCTGGCGTTTTAATATTCTTTATTCTAATTATAAAATATAACAGCAAAAAATATAACAGCTAAAATATAACATCTAAATTTAAAATAGGCGCAATACAGCATCTTAATTTAACAAATGATCGTAAACATTCTTATAATTTAATATATCAAATATAGATTCTGTATTTCATTGAAAAAGATAAAAAAGTGCAATATAAAGACATCAATACTATGAGAAATTATCAAAGGTTTATGTGGAAGAATACTAAGTGTTACTTCAAGAAAGACTACTGTAAAGAATGCCAGCTTTACTTATGAATTTATATTTAAGGCAGATTAAATCCCTTTTTATTAACTGAAAGTATTAAAAAAAAAACATTTTTGAAACATGAAAAAGTTTACGTTTTTTTAAAAAAAAGAAATTCGTTTATTTGAAAATAAATTTGAGAATAAAACAGTGTTCATTTTTATTCAATATTAGTACTGTCTATTAAATTCATGGGAAGCTTGAATTAAACTAAAATGTTCTCAACTATAAACTCAACAAAATGCAGTATAAAACAGAGTTAAAAATAGTATAAATATAATAACCTTTCAAATTCTATATATAAATTCATAATTATTGAATAAATAAAATAATTATATTTATTTAATCATTAATATAATTATTTATAAAGTCATTAATATTTTATAATTAATTAACATTAACATTTTAAACTTTATATATAATATAAATTTGTGTAAAAAGTTTGAAACATTTATTACAAATTAAATGTGTACATTTTAAAAAGAATTTGTGTTATACCAATGTCCAAATGCCCATTCTTTCTGAATTTTCAAATGCATTTTAATGTACCATGCTCAACGTTCAAAATACTATTAAAATATATATAACGTTCAAAATACTATTAAAAATATATATAAATTTTTTTTCAAAGAATGAGTTCATTTCTATATGCTTTAGTTAACTTTTTTTGCTTTACATTATTACGTAGAAATAAGTATTTATTACAATAAAAGTTATAGATTTTAAAAATCAATTTTTAAATTGACTTTTCATGGTGACTGAATATTCCTTCCCCTTTCTAACAGCCTTTTTGACATCTGGAACTGCTGAATTCAGTATACCTGGGAATTCTTCGATGTAATACACTTTTACATTGCGGAAGTTCACCTGAAATGAACAATAACACGAATAATGAATTAATGAAATCAGATAGAATATAAACGAAAAATTACTTATTTTCTAGAAGACATACAATGTGGTACTGTAGTGTACATGTTGTGCAGCTGGTCTGAAACTGAGCGTGGTTGGGCTGAGACTTGAGACATAGGTTTGAGACTGTTTATTTACACTACAATTAAAGACAGACAATTTTTAACACATTTGAAGACATATAATCATAGATTCGTGGAAGGATTAAACTTCTAAGCCTAAACTCCGATGTTCAGGTAAGCGCAGGAATCGCGAAATGTACTTCCTCTGCGGGGAAAAATTGTAGGCCAACTGTTAAGCACGGTTGCATTAGATATATTTCTGTTCGGGATGGAGATTAAAATTTAAACGTTTCTCAGCGGAGAACAGATTACGCTGTACTTCCTCTCGGGTGAGAATCTTGAGGCCAACTGACCATTTCTGATAAACGCCATTGAGGGTGCTCTTGCCAATGCGTAGGAGGAACGGTTACAGTACTATGATAATAATATAAATAAGTATACACTAATTTGAAAAGGATAAAAGTAATTTACTTAACATTTTTTCTGAAGTCTTTGTAAAATTGTTATTAATAATGCTAATTATTTTTTATTTTTATTTTTTCATCTCTCATCATGCTTTTGGAATATATTGTGTACTTTTCGCAATGATGTACTAATTTAATTTCCTATATATAAATAACTATAGCTACGAGGCTAAATGTTCATCTGTCAGTCGATTTCTGAAATAATTCTTTCTAAGGCTCATAGTTGAAAACACTTGTTCACATATATAAGATGAAGTTAACATAGCATTGATTTTCTGGGCGAGAGATATTAAATTTGGGAAACTTACTTTCGATAATGATTTGTAAAACTCTAATTCTGGCATATTTAGAAACAACTGTTTGAGATGATTGTTAGATTGCAATTCATTTAATTCAACCTGCAAATCTAACCTTACTGCTTCACAATTTACGTTGAAAGGCATGGTAAAAATATCCAAATAGAGAAAAAGTTAAAAGATTATAAGTGCTTTGAAAAAGAGAAAGAAAAAAATAATATTTAATCAAAGTAGAAAAGGAAATTGATATATAAATATATATTTCTTTTAATTTGCCTCAGACCGGCAAATTAAATTCTATCCACGGGCCGCAGTTGGCCCAACCCGAGTATATACCGAGTTTCAACAAAATCCGTTTGGTAGAATGGGTTCTAGAGGGGTCTGAATAGGGTTATTTTAATTATAACTACCCTGTATACTATATATTAGTTTTGGTAAATTTTGTTAGGAGTTTTTTTTTTTTTTTTTGAAAATTGCACAGTAATAAAAATAATAAAAAAAAGCCGTCTAATGCGATTATAAAATAGATGATAACGGATTAAAGTTATAGTTGGGCCTATAAAAAACGCGTGTGTTAAGCTAAAAATCGCGTCTTTACGGGGATGATATGCTGCTGTGGATACTGCTTGAAATTACCTTTTACACCAATTGCTTCTTTGCAAGTGAATGGAATTCCTAGCAGCGGCGTGTCTCTGGCGATATCCTCTTCAGATTTCACACCGCTGGCCAGAAACTTATCGACGTTTCTGGCGTCATTCAAAAGCGTCCTAGTAGCGCTCGTCTACCACAGCGTTGATGTAGGGATGGACCTGCTTGGACCTCTCCACGTAAGCTTTCATGATTTCTTCGGAGCTCAACTGAAACGAAAAAATACACAGATGTCTTTGTATCTCTGAGAACATGGAACAGTATTGTTCAGAGGAACATTATTTATAAAAAAAAAACCGAAATCTGCTCGGCAAATTTCAACTTATCATGTGTGAACATTCGAAAACGGATAAATAAACTCAGGAATGTGCCAATGTTTAATAATGCAAAAGATATATAAAGCAATTGATTGGAATACTACAAGAATGGCCAAATTCAATAGCCACATGGATATAGCAATGTTGAATAGATCAAGAATTTCATGAAAAATTGTTGAATTGTTCAGAATCTCTAAAAGAATATACAAAAGTAAGATAAATGTAGTCGTAAAAAGAAGAATGAAGTTTTTCAAATTCCACAACAAACGTTATGACATTCAATAACCAAAAAGAATGTATCAATGTGTGAATATTCTAGGCATAAATGAAGAATGAAGTATTCCAAATACTATGCGAATAGAATGATACGATACGATAAGAAGCACTATACAGATCAATAGGCATCAGAAAATGCCAAAAGAGAGATAAATATGAAACTTCAAGAAGAAGGAATTGATCAACGTACTACGAGTACTTATAGCCATGGAAATACAAAAGTTTAAAATCCAAAGTCAAAGCATGAAAAAGTATTCGAAATCTTACTACAAAACACATCAAATAAAAGCCAAATTCTCAGAAAATTTCCATAAGACTAACGTTATTCTTAAAGCATTTCAAGAGCAAAAAGAGGCACAAAGTATCATTTTCCGCCAAAATCTGGAATTGATTTTTTTGCTTGGTCCTAATTTTCATCACGGACCCCTTACCAGGACAACAACATGTTCACACACGATAACAAGAATTTATTCTCATGTTTGCCCATGTTTGTATAAAGATTCATAAATATGATACTTGTCCATCATTAGATAGCGGACATAAACACAACATATTAAAAATAAATTTAAAAAATTTTTGGAACTACTGTAGAAAAAATTTTGTAGTATAAAAAAAGATTGTTAATTGAATTAAAGTAAATGGAAAAAATACACTAATAATATCATGGGCATTTAGACTAATCTTATTAATTAGTATTATTACCAGTTTTATACAAAGTAGCATAATCTTATGATATTTTATACGCATATCTCATTATTTGAACTTAATTTATTTTTAATTTGATGTTTAGTGAATCCGTTGGTCATAAAAAAAATGAATTTCTGGTTCATACAATCTACTATTTTATAGGAGAACTAAAATTCCCATTTTTTAAAAAATTATTCTGTGTTACTTGAAGGGCCTTATATAACGCGGTATTTGGTTAACGACAAGTTGTTATAACCAAAAAAAAAAAAAAAAAAAAAATTTTGAATGAATGATACAAGCTTTGATTAACGACTCAAGCAACATATCGTCATTTTTTTTTTATTAATGAAGCAAATTCAAATGAAGCAAACAAATTGATAAAGAGTATTATAGTAACTGCTCATAATTGCAACTTAGAAGGTATTGAAGAAATATTGGAAAGGCATGACTTATTCAATGTTACCTGAATGACCTTATCTAACGACATATTTGGTTAACGACAAGTTGCTGTATGAAACAAAAATGTTTTGAGTAATTGATATAAGCTTTGATTAGCTACTCAAGCAGCACAGTATCCTTTTTTTTATTAATGAAGCAAATTGAAATGAAGGACACAAATTGGTAAAGATTATTGCGGCAATTGCTAATGTTTGTAACTTAGAAGATATTGAAGAATTATTGGAAATGTACGACTGAAAACTTATTACTGAGGAGCTAAACGTATTTTTCAATCAGTAATGTATAGAAAAGAATTGTAAATTTCGTATGAAAGATAAAGATGCAGAAAAAGATACAAATTACAACTACTGAAATATATGATGCTTCAGGAAAAAGGAAAAGAGGTTTGAAATGGAAATCTAAAAATTCTTAGAAATACAGATCTATTTGTTATCTACACATGTCCATAAATTAAGGATAATTCAGAATCACACAGAAATTGAACTCTAAAATAAAAATTTCACTTGTAGAATTATCACACACATCTTGAAGAAGAAAATGCAAATTACAGGAAACCACCAGATGGCGCGGATAGTACGTCACAATGACGAGAGTGTAAGGGGAGGGTATATAAGGAATGGTGGCAAAGAAGTAAAATTGTTCACAAGCGCTTTAAAAGCCTTTCAGTGCAACAACCGCATAGTTATGGCACAAAGCAAGCATTTGGATGATTTTTTACGTGGTAGAATTATCGGACGACTGGAATGTGGACGTACCCAGTTGGAAGTATCCGAGAAACTTGGAATCGCCCAGAGTGTCATCTCCAGGCTTTGGCAACGATTCCAAGATGATGGTAATGTGAGTAGATGTTACAGCACAGGTCGCCCCCGAGTTACAACGTCGAATGAGCACCGGTATTTAGAAGTTACTGCCAAAAGAAACAGACGGAGCACAGCATCAGACCTGTCTCGTCAGCTCTCTTCTGCTACCGGTACGACAGTTTCAAGGCAGACCGTGTACAGACGCTTAGGGCACATTGGTCTATATGCTCGTAGGCCTGTCAGATGTGTTCCACTTACCGCAACTCACTGTCCCCTGCGATTAACCTGGAGTAGAGATCATGCATTGTGGACACCGCAACAGTGGTCTTGTGTGATGTTTTCCGACTAGTCCAGGTTTAGTTTGCAGTCTGATTCTCGCCGGACTTTCATATGGAGAGCGCCAGGTACCCGTTACCACCAAGAGAACACCAATGAACGACACCGTTACGGTGGTGCAGGATGGCTCGTTTGGGGAGGAATTATTCTTGGTTCCAGAATTGATCTGCATGATCAGAGTGTAACGATGACGGCCACATCTATCGGGATGTCATTCTGGAACAACATGTACGTTTGTTTCGGGGCGCCATGGGTGCTGAATTTCTGTTTATGGATGACAACGCCCGTCCTCACCGTGCAAACATTGTAGACGAATGCCTTCAATTGGAGGATATCCCCGTATGGATTGGCCAGCATACTCACCGGACTTGAATCCAATAGATCATGTGTGGGATATGCTTGGCCGACGAATTGCTGTCCGTCAACCCCCTCCCACGTGTCAACCGGAACTTCGGAGGGCATTGCTTGATGAGTGGTGTAATATTCCCCAAGATCAGATTGATAATTTGATACTCAGCTTGCCTAGGCGTTGTAAGGCCTGTATTGCATCGTCCGGGAGACTTACTCCATATTGACCATCATACTAACCATGTTATACTGTTTTTTGTAGATAGGTTCTTTTTTGAAATTTGCTCCAGGGAGTAAAAATCGAAATTTTTATTAATTATGTCAAACATATTGCATCTTTTTTTGCTCTTTGCCTTTTGTTTAATAAATAGACTTTACAAATAAGTCAAATTTGTTTTGCTTCTGTCTCTTTCTTTGCCTGAACTTCCTTATCCTTAATTTATGGACATGAGTGTATCTGTAGTTATATGTTATTATAAATATATATCTATTTGTTTTCTATCTGTTAACCTGTGTTATTGCAATCACAACATTGGTTATTAGAAATATAGATCTATGAGCTTTTTATCTTTTATTTCTATGTTATTAGAAATATAGATCTATTTGTTATATATCTGTAGTTCTCTGTTATTAGAAATACAAGATCTATTTGTTATATATTTCTTAATTAATTCATTTTTTGGTTCCTAAAAATTTGAATTCTTCATTTTAAACTCTTTGTGAATCAAAAAGATGATTTATCCATCATGAAATAGTTCTTTTTAACTTACTACAGTGTAAAACATCTAATGTAAGTATTTTTAACAAAAAATAATGCTATTAGGGTGAGGATGCATAGTTTCAAAAGTGCTATTTTAATGTCAAAAGTATGTACAGCCTGTGTTTAGTCTTCTGTAAACTAACGTTTCAAAGTAGTACCTGTCTCTTCCGGATTTTCCCTGCGAGTTCTGTTGCAGACAGAAGCAGGATTTTATTGTCAATGGGTGGCAACTTCTTTGTTTCCATGAATACGCGATAAAGGATTGCCAAGACATAATCAGATAAGGGTCGAGTGAGCGCTACTAAGATGCAATTATATCCGCACATATTTTGGCAACCTGAAATATTAAAAAATCAACAAATGAATAACATGACGATGGCATTTTTTATTAACAATTATCAACAGGAATTTTTAAAATTTCAGAACATTACATTTCCTATACAGTACAATGAAAATTATATTCTGCAATAACAGAAAGAAATGTTCTTTCATGTTATTAATGTAAATGAAAATCAATTAAACAGATTAAGATTTGTTCTTTTAACACTTGATTCTCAGATAATAAAAATCCCAACGGCCCTTATTTTGCGATTTGGCCTACACTGGTTTTAGTTTTGTTCAGTATTGAAAGTGAATTTCATTATAACGGTTTCTAGTCAAGAAATGAAAAAGCCAAATTAATGTAAAGATTGAAAATGTTTTTGGTGATGATACAGTAAAGCCTCAAACAGAACATCGATCAAAACATTTATGAGAACTGACGCAGCAATTTGCTTAAAAAAATAAAAGGAACGCAATTTTTCATTTTACTACAGTTTAACCACAATTTTGGCGATGACCTAGCATATTTCAAAATAGGAAGAAATTAAGCTTTTATCCCTAAATATCCTATATTTGCGAAATTCAACATATTTAGGATAATAACTAATATGGTAAAATATGGGTAAAGAAATTGCGCTTGGCGTTAAACCAACACTTGATGTTGTTTAAATTTATAAAGTAGTACTTTTAGATCATATCGTGTTTATTCCTGAAAATGCTTTTAAGTCAAATTTATCGCTTTAAAGCGATAACTTTTATACTATAATGCCAAAAATTTTATTCCTTGAAATGTTTTATCTCCACATTTTTTATCACTAAAAAATGTTATTCCTTGAATATTTTTGCGCTAAATGCTATCGTTTTTAAGTCAAATTTAGCACTATTAAGTCAAAAAAATTAGGCCCTAAATTATCTTTATTGCAATTTTTATCTCTTTATCGCCAAAAATTTTATCACTATTATGACGAAATTTTAATGTTTTCTTTTTACGACACATATTGCAACTTTAAAGCTAAAAATATGACGTTATTTCACCAAAAATGTATTCCTAAATTGCTTTTAAAGCAAATTTAATAACTATCTCCAAATTATTACATGGAATTATGTTTTGATAAGTCAAAGAATGTATCATTTAGACAAAGATAATAATAGTTGTTACGATAAAATTACGCCAAAATTATTCGCTAATACGACATTTCTTTTTAAAAATTTCCTTTAAAAATGCCAAATTCGAATGATAAAACAAAATTATTTAAAAAGGAGGTGGAAAGAGACCAAGAATAACTTACATTTTATTCTGACATATCTTTTTTTGTTGGAGGTGAAAATGATCTTTTATTGCCTTACTAAAACCTTTCCGTGCATAGCCTTATCAACTGAATGAAGAAAACAAGAATAACGTAAAAAATTTTTTTTAATACGTTCCAACGGCCTTTTTCATCTGTAAACTAACGTTTTATAATTAAAAGTTACATTTTTTCCGCGCGAATTCGAAAAACTGTTGTTATAAAACCTTAATTATGTCAACAGCATTAAAAAGAAAACATTATTTTATAATCAAATATATGTTATTAATAAATTAAAACACCATTTTTCTTGTTTGTTTCGTATTTTCATGAGTGGCAACATCATAAAAATTGTTTATTTCCTGTATCAGTGGCTGATGTACGTTATAAGAACAATCTCAGAATAACCAATAATTTCAGAATAATCAGAATAAATATTTAAAAATATATATATTTACTATAACTAAAAATTCTGCAAATAACTATCAAAGTAGAAATAAATAGTCATATTGTTCCGAAAAATAAGAATTTGCGAGTTCTTCTAAAGCATTATAACCCTAAACAAATTGGCGATACATTGGCGAAATATTCGGGTTGCAAGACTTCCGACTTCCTCAGGGTTATAAATTTCAGATTTTAACCAATTTTTTTTATTTCCACCCTATGGTTATTCAGAGCTCCATTAGGGCTAGCTCTGCACTTTCAGCTTGTTTATTTGGAAATTTTTTTGTCTCTTGCTATTTTCGCCAATTCCCCTTCTAAACAAACAAAGTGGCCGTTGAAATAAATTGTTTACCGCTCTTTGGTGATTTAATTTAGAGCAGAAAAGAAAATTTTCAAAATTGATACCCTAAAATGCAGAATACATACCTGCAGGTATTAAAAAAAGTTTATAAATTAAAAAAAAAAAGTACAGTTTCCCAAATTTTTAACTTAAATCTAAGATGTATTGCTAAAAGTCGCTCCATAAAGAATATTTTGGCGCCGTTTAAATAAAGGTGTCCACGATAAGCAAATACCTATTTTTTTCATGTTTTAGAAACACAACGTAACTAGATAATAACAATTTAAATGAATTCTGGCAACATTAATTATTTTATCAGTTCAATCTGCATAGAACATAGTTAGTCTGTGATTAGTTACAATTGCAGGATAGTAGGTTTTAATTTATTTCACTGTTTCTACAACAAAAAGCTCTAAACACTACAGTTCTATTGTGATGAACTATGTATCAATATCATTATCAGAAAAGGGATTTCTGATAATTCATAGCTACTAATTTAAGTAAAACGTAAATTAATATTTAGAAAGTTAATGAGTGAAAAATATTTGATCTCATTTATTTACATACAAAATTCCCTTTATTTAGGTTGCTAATATAATATAAGGATTTTATCATGAAATTTGAGTGCTCAACATGAAAGTTATGCTTTCATGTTGAGCACTTAAATTTTTAACTTCAATCTAGAAGGTGTTTCTTATAGTCGTTTGAAAGAGAATATTTTTGGGATGGCTTATATAATAAAGCCACAATAAGCAAATACATAACTTAAAAAATTTGAGTACTCAACATGAAACTTATGCTTTCGTGTTGAGAAAATGAAACCTGAATAAGTAAATATCTTAATTTTTAATAATAATATAATTTTAAAATAAATAATAAATAAATAAATTGTTCTTTGAATAAATAATAAATAAATAATTTGTTTTTTAAAAAAAATATTTTCAGATGATATTTTACAAATGAATATAGAGGAAAATATTCATCCTTTTCTCTCGAATATGTTAAAAGTATACAGTATACGAAAGTATCAGGATACGAATATGTTAAAAGTATACATACATATAATATATATATATATATATATAAATATATATATATATATATATATATAATTATAACAAATTATAATTACTAACAAATATATTGTATATATATATATATATATATATATATATACAATATATTTATTCATAGCAGTTAATTATTTTTCCTTCCAAAACAAATATCAAGTAATAATTAGTTGACTCACTCAATTTTTCCACATCGGTCTACTTTAGCATGCATTGTATTATTTTATCCACTTAAATAAAAGTAAGAAACAATATAAGATTATAATGTGTTCTATACTAAATTTTTCTTAAAATGACATCACCAATATTTGCACATAATTAAGTAAATATATACAAACTAGATTATCCGTGTTTAAAAATAAATGTTCTTCGAAAAACAAGTAATATAAAAAGTTTTTTTAAGTCAATTCCTACTTAGGTCCACAAAGAAAATTATATTTTAGTTTAATAAGAGAAATTTTTTTCTCCCATATAAAACTAAAATTAATTAATTAAATTTAATTACTGAATTAATATTTAAAAAAACTGTATTAACATCAAGTTTCATCCACTACGAGTTCAATAAAATGTATTTGTACGTGGGTGGATGAATAAAAAGTATTTTATCGAGGATTGAAAATTTGAACAAGATATATAAATATATATAGGGAGAGTGTGAACTAATAGTAGGAATTGAATGGAAAAAAAAAAAAAAAGGCAATTTTTATTGAAGTTCACAATCTTACAGTCACCGCCATTCTGAGTCCGCTCTGATATGCAGTCGATTCTTCTTTAAAACATGTTGCCATCGTGTCCAGGGATTTAAAATATTATTAATAAAGTCAGATCAAATCAGAAGTCTTAACGATAGCGGCCACTGCAATGGCGCCGCTTACAGGAATTCTCTTAAGTTGGCCTCGACTGGCACCATACCCAATCGCAAAACATGGGAAAAAAATGTCTGTGTGCATGCACAGCTGCAGAAATGCTTTTGAACACGTGCTAGACTCTAATATGACTGGACGTTATGCATGTGACATTCAGTCACACACATAAGATTATTTAAATTTTTCCCTTCTTATGCGGGTGCAAATGATGACTTCGTCAGCAGATAACTTCCTCTCTCAAATTCCTATTTATTAAGCCTTAAAAAATAAAAAACGATTTCCGAAAAGAATGATTAAATATATGAATTGCGGATAACCAATGAGATGAATTCAAGCGATATGCATCATTTGAATCATGCATGCATGTATTTAATGGCATGCATGTATTTAAGACATAAGACTTTCCCTCAAAGTTTTAAACAATTTGCTTATAAAATTGCACAAAATTTTTATAACTCCATTCCAGATATTAATAATTCTATTTTAAATGATCTAAGCAACTATGATTACGACATTTCTGATTTCAAAAATCGCAAAAGACTTCGCGCTGTTCTGAATATTATTCATTAACGTTTCGATACCCTCCTTTTCAAATTGCTATGCAGTTACTGAATCACAATTTTCCCTCCAATTGTTTTTGTTTCTATTGTTTATTTTTTATTATATTTTATTAATTATTATCTCCTTTTCTATCTAAACAGTGGGTTTAAAGCTTAAGATTCATTCATAAAGCGGAGATGAGGAATCCTATATCTTTCCGATATAGGAATGCTCACCGAATGCTTTTCTGCAGCATTTATAAGTTTTCGCAAATAAAACTAATAATGCAAGTTCTTTGCTCAATTATAACAGGACCGCTAAACAAAACCGCTAAAAAATAAGAGTGAAAAAAAGTATATTTTGACAAATATAAACTTCTGAGACTTTCATCGAAATTAAATGCTTAGATAAAATTCCTATGTAAAATGGTAGTTATAAAAATTATCTTTACATTGATATAGATATAAAATAAAGGCGAATAAATTAAGATGATATAATATTAAAAATATTTAAGTTTGAGTACATTATCAGTTAGGATTAGATAGGAATTCTTGTGAAAAAATTAAAAATGAATATTTTCTTATAGGAAAAAAAATGAATATTATATTATCTTATTATATTATTAGATTCCAGGGTAGCCATACAAGCTATCGGGTCATATGAATCACCTTTCTCTAAGAATATTTTGGAATGTAAAACTCTTCTTAAAAGATTGACAGTAGAGAGGGCAATATATTGTCCTCAGTGGATCCCCTGGACACTGTGATATTTTAGGGTAACGATCAGATGTGCAGATTTGCTGTCTAAAAAGGGCTCCCGGATAGTTCAACAGCCAAATATTTACAACTCTTTTCATTCCATGAAACCTTATAGCAAAAATCAGTTGAGACTTAGATGGAAGGTATTGTTCGTATCTCTTCGATGATTTGGGAACACTTTGGAACAGGGTATTTCGGACAAACCTCGTGAAAATTTTATCACGGAATTCAGACTTATGGTGTCCCATGACCGTCTGGCCAGCCAATTGCAACGTACTGGCATTTTTGATAGTCCAAATTGCTCTCTCTGTGGGAAAGACGAGATCGTGGACAGATACCATATAGCAGGATACCAGGTCTCGTTATATGGTCCTATAAAGGGGACTCCGGCAAAAAGATATTGAGTGCTAGAACTTTGCTGATAAGACACAATGACTTTTTCCTCTCATAGTTTTCTTTTCTCATGTGTTTTCTTTTTGTGTGTTTGGGAGTCTTCAATGTCTTGATCTGGTAAGAGTTTGCCATTTTCTTGCCATTGGAAATAAAAAAATATCTTTTATTCGAATAATATTAGAAAAATGTATCAATGGGAAATTGAATGTTTGTCACATTAAATTGAAATAAAGCCACGATTTTAATAAAAATCATATAATTTTTATTTGATTAAATTTATACAAAAAGCCTTTTTAATAAACATTCTTCGTACAAAAACATTTTTAAAAGTGTCATAAATAATTTAATTCTTTGGCGTTTTTAATATTCTTTATTCTAATTCTATCCCATCAATATAAAATATAACAGCTAAATTTAAAATTTGAAATAATACAGCATATTAATTTAACAAATGATCATAAACATTCTTATAATTTAATATATCAAATATAGATTCTGTATTTTATTGAAAAAGATAAAAAAGTACATCAATACTATGAGAAATTATCAAAAGTTTATGTGGATGAAAACTAAGTGTTACTTCAAGTGCATCAAATAATGGAGACAGCAAGTTTTGGATGCTTGAATCTATTGAATATGCTAACAAACAATACAATGATATGTCTGTAATACAATTTTAATGACAAAAAAGCCAAATACACAAAATGTTGATTAGACATCAATAGAACATGGACTGACCCATCCACCAAACACCTTGTCCAACTCCACAGCTGCTGCTAATGTGAAACGATCTTTCAATGGTGCACTGACAGCTTGGATACCTAAAGGAAGACCTTTGCTCGATCCTGCAGGAATCTGCGATGAGGGACATCCTAGAATGTTGAATATGCAAGTGTATGCTATGTTGGGATACATGGGAATGGTCATCAGATAGTGAGGAGGTGGTTCTGGGTGTGTGGGGACCAGCACTATGGCGTCTTTCCTCAAAATCTCATTGAATTTCCTCTGGAGTTCCTTGAATTGATCCAAACAGAAATGGTAGAAACTGTCCTTCTCTCGTCGATCCACCATTCCAAAATAGATGGCAGGCATGGTATGATCTGAATAGCCAAATATATTCTTGAAGAGTTCTTTCCACATGCAGATACTTTCGTCGTTTTCTTTTAAAAGATAACTGAAAGCTGGACCATCGTATTCTAGAAGCTTGCATTCCCAAATATCAAAGCCATATTTCAGTTCGGGAAAATTAATAGGAGATGCTTTAATGCCATATTGTTCTTCAAAGTGCTTAACAGCCTGGGAAAAATAAAGGATAAATTTTTTTTAAAAATGCCTTCAACTATGTTTAATAATAATTACATTTATTTTCAAAATTGAGAAGTGTACTACTGTATTTAAAAAAGTCTATATTAAGAAAGTCTACTACAGTACTTAGTATTTATAAAGTATATATATCAAGAAAGTACTACTATTGTATTTATATAAAATCTATATTAAGAAAGTTCACTACTGTATTTATAAAAGTCTATATTAAGAAAGTCTACTTATTTATAAAGTAAATAAGAAAGTGTAAAGAATGCCAGCTTTATGTTTGAATTTATATTTAAGGCAGATTAAATCCCTTTTTAACTAAAAATTAAAAAATCAAAATTTTTCAAACATGAAAATATTTACGTTTTTTTTTAAAAAAGGAAATTCATTTATTTGAAAATAAATTCCTGAGAATAAATCAGTGTTCATTTTTATTCAATATTAGTACTGTCTATTGAATTCATGGAAAGTTTGAATTAAACTAATACGTTCTAAACTATAAACTGCAGCAATAAAATAGAGTTAAATTAGTGTATATAGTAAAATTTGCAATATTTATTACAAATTAAATGTATACATTTTAAAAAATTTGTGTTATACCAATGTCCGAATGTCAATTCTTCTTGAATTTTTTCCAAATGCATTTTAATGTGTACCATGCTCAACGTTCAAAATACTATTAAAATATATATATAAATTTTGTAAAGACTTAACTAATGAATGAGTTTATTTCTATATGCATTAGTTAACTTTTTTACTTTACATTATTACATAGAAATAAGCGTTTGTTTAATATAATAAAAGGTGAATAGATTTTAAAACTAAACTTTTAAATTGACTTCCCACGGTGACTAAAAACTTTTTTTACCTTTCTAACAGCCTTTTTCATCGCTGGAACTGCTGAATTCAGTATACCTGGGAACTCTTCGATGTAATACACTTTCACATTGCGGAAATTTACCTGAAATGAACAATTACATGAATAAAAATTAATGAATTCAGATGCAGCTGTATTGAAAAGTGCAGTTGTATTTTAACTGGTTGTGGTTATTGAGACTTGAGACTTGAGAACATACAACTTCATTACACCCGCACAAACACTATACACGTATAATTAAAGAAGACCATATTTAACACATTTAAAGACATATAATTATCAGATTCATAGAAGGATTCCACTTTCTAAGCCGAAAATATGAATACTCATTTATGCGCGGGATACGAGAGATTTATACTTCCTCTCCAGCTGAGAGTTTGTTGCCCGGACTATTACGCAGAGTAGCTTTTAATATATTTTCGCTCGGGATGAGATATTATAAGCTAAACCATTCTCACCCGACATCACGGGTTGCTCTGTACTTCCTCTCTAGTGAGAGTCTCGATGCCTTTTGACCATTTCTCCTGAACGCGTCACAGGGGCGCTCTTGCCAGTGCGTAGGAGGAAGCACGGTTGCAGTATTAATATAATTTAATAAGTAAGTGTACATTAATTTGTAAAGGATAAAAGTGATTTGTTTAAAAAACCGGTTGGCTATTTAACATATTTCTGAAGTATTTGTAAAATTAATAATGTTAGTTATTTTTTTATTTATTTTTTTTCTTTCTTCTCGATCTTTTGGAATGTATTGCGTATATTTCCTTTTATGCATACTGCATACAATTTTTTAAAAAGTTAAACTACATGGATTAACAAAATATTGTTTTTCCTCTGACACGTTTGAAAAATTCAAAGAATTCCATTTATATCAGGGCCATTTAAAACAAAAGCTTCTAGGAGACTGATTACTTAAAGATTAATAAAAATAAAGAGGCACACACGTTAGCTACCAATGTAACACAATGGAATTAAACGGGATGTTTTGTTGTAGAATAATGTTAAATAATTTTTTTAATATACATTTTAGTAGTTAAAAAAGAAAATTAATATTAAACCTTGTACAAAACAATTTGGCTCACAGTTAGCTGTATGCAGTCATTCTAGAAAATTCTAGTTGTATATAGAAAATTCTAGTAGTCTAGTTGAAAATTCTAGGTCTGTATGCTGCCATTCTAGAAGTTCTCTATTCTAACAACCAATCATTGACCTCTGATAATTGGAGGTCCAATGATTGGTTGTTAGAAAACGTCTTCTTTCAGTACGAGGTGTATCATTGGATCAACAGACGGTCTCATTTGCTATCATGTGATTTGTAAAAACGACGTTACGTCAATTTAGTAGTTTGTTACAATTTTATTATCCTGTTGAATAAATAAGCAGCTAAATATTTTACCTTTCTTGCAACTGCAATCGCTGATCGTTATCCGATAAGATCTTGACAAGAAGCGGAAGATCCTGGACATAGCGACACATGGGTCCCGTGCTCACGAAGTCGATGGTTCGGTCTTCTTTTTCGAGCTTATATTGGCAGAAAGGAAAAGTTCCCCAATTCGATATCACACCTGCATGGATTAAAGAAAAATTTAATAAATCAGGTTCATATATGGATCTGTAAATGCCCAAAAATTCAAATTGTTCAAATGAGCCCATTTCTTCTTTGTTTTTAGAAATCTGGCTGAATTTAGGCTGTGTAAATTCTGTTTTAAAACTGAAGAGCTATATTGGATCAGCGTCACGAAAGGAAATGTTACATTGTTAGGAGGTTGACTTTACTAGTCTTTATAAAGCCACTGCGGTATCTACGGTAACGAGCAGGCTAATTTCCTTACTCGAAATCGCACTAAATTGTTTCAACCAAATTATTCTGGTATGTCGTACTATTCTCTAAAACTATATATGTAAAAACATTATAAAAATGAGGACCTTTTCAGGGAGAGAATAAAGAGAGACAGAGCTAGATACAATACTAGACAAAACTCGCCGAAATGTAGTAGCTCTTTTCGGACTTGTAACAGGGCATGACTGCCTGGTGAACAATTGTATCGTATAGGTGTATATATAGCCATCCCTACTGTCGTCTTTGTGGCTGGAAAGAGCCTATGAATAGGAAACACCAGGAAGGTTCCAAGACACTCCATGGAAGTGACTACGAGATTGCAAGATAGTGCAAGACAACTCTTGGGGTAATGACTGCTGTCTTTACTTCTTTTACTGTGTTTGATGTTTCTATTCTTTCTTTGTTGTATTTGTTTATATGTATGTTTTCCCCACTATTGGAAATAAAAAAAAATATTTTTATAAAGATCCGGTACAATCTGGTAAAGAATAATCTCGGTTTTTGAACAAGTAAAGACCGGTTTAAAACCAGACGAGCAAATGGCTATGTTGTGATACGGTGTGCTAGGCATGGTCAAGTATTGGCCCATTCCGCCCATTCCAATTTTGTGAAATAGTCAGTCATAAATATGTGAACAGTATGCAGTCATATATGTATATATATATATATATATATGTATATATATGACTGTTCACTGTTCACACATATAATAAACACACCCACACCCACACACACACATATATATATATATATATATATATATATATATATATATTAGCAGAACCCGACAGGTGTATACATATCTCGAATATATTATCCATGTTTCAATATATGTGCACACTAATTTAAATGGATATTGTATGAACAGTACATAAGAGGAAATGTTACAACACCCTATGGTGGAAAGTAACAATAAAATCTATAGCGCGAACCTATTTTCCATACTCGAATACATATTATTACACATTTTCATAGTATTGGTTGAACGGTATAGAAGTTGAAATGCTTCAGCACCATCTGGTAGCGACTTACAACAGAGGGAGATGTCACAAAAACATTTCCATGTTTTGTCCACTCACAAAACATTTGTCAAACACTCCAAAACGTTTACGAGGAGTTCCAAACCCACGAAGGCGCGCCAATTACCGGGTCCAATTGGGTATATATGTAGGGACCCACCTACCGTTTAGGAGGATTTCAGTGGAAACATACACAAAAAATTTCATCAAAATTGGTCCTTGCCTTTTAGAGGATTTCAGTGGCAAACACACGCACAGAAGAATTATATCAATTGCAGCGCTACCTACCGGGTCCAATTGGGTATATATATATGTAGGGACCCACTGAAACATACACAAAAAAATTTCATCAAACTCGGTCCTGCCGTTTAGAGGATTTCAGTGGCAAACACACGCACAGAAGAATTATATCAATTGCAGCGCCACCTGTCCGGGTCCAATTGGGTATATATGTAGGGACCCACTGAAACATACATAAAAATTTTATCAAAATTGGTCCAACCTTTAGGAGAAGTTCAGAAACAGGAGTTCAGGAGGAACACATGTACAGAAGAATGATATATATGTATATATATATATATATCTTATCTTAAATTACACTTCCCAAAGCTAAACCGATTGAAAATGAATATATTTCTTGTTTCGGTATTAATCAAAACGTATAAGGTCACCATCACTCCATTAGACAACATCCACTTCTAAAGAGAGTTTACATTGCTTACTGAGACTAAGGGTTTGAATTCTAAAGAGTTCAACGTACTTTTCTTTGACCTATTTTCTGTAGCTGAGTAGCATCCTTTTTTTTTTTCCCAACTATACTGGTGAGTCATTATGAATGAGTACCAACTCTTTCACAAGGCTCCTTTCTCATTGAGACTTGGGTCATCGCATTCGAAAAACATGTGGGAGGACATTAAGCAAAAGCATAACAACGTAAAGCAGCGATACATCAACAAGAAAATAATCACGTAATGTGACATGAATGAAAACAAGAATTACAAAGCGTAAATAAAACTGCATAGAAACAATAATGAATGATAGTAAAGCACAGAATAAATGAAAAATTAATGTACAAAAAAAAATCTTAATGTATAAAAATCAAATTAAAAGTTTCAGAGTCCTATGCTGCCTGATACTGTTATAAATACTCTTGTTCTATAGAATAACTGCTATAGAATTAATTGCTGTTTTTGAATTAATATATATATTTCTTGAACTGCAAACGGCATCACTACTCCGTATATTTTATTTTGTATGTTGGCAACAGATATGATTATTCTAATAATTATAATAGTTGATGATGAATGGCACCTTAACGGAAATGTTTTAATTTAAATATAAAAGTATTATTAAACTCTTGTCTTTGAAGCAATAATTATTTAATCACATTATTTAATTATCTTTGTAGGTTTTTTTTTAGCGTTTAAAACGTCAGACTTAAAATTTGTTATTGTCACTTTTTTCAGAATATTCTTTGTGGCGAATCACCAATATTTTGAACTCGATACTGTCAATACGCAATCATTCCATTTAGTGATTTGTTATTATTTTTAAAACATTTAGCTAAAAAAAATGCATTTTTTATTTTGTTAGGTAATGCATAAACAAAGCATACCTCTTGATGGTTTGTGTCCATAAATCCCGCAGAAAGCTGAAGGAATTCTTATGCTGCCAGCCATGTCGTTTCCTATGCCAATGACTGCGCCACCAGATGTGATTATTGCACTTTCACCACCTAAAAGGTAATATTGTGAATTTTTAAATCCATTTTTAAATACTGTATTACGCTAAATATTGACACCATATTAATAATGATTTGAATTAACTTTTCAAAGCAGTTTATTCACGTTAAATAAAAGAAAAATGTGGAATAAAGGAAAATATAGAAAAATCCTTATTAGTATGGTTCTTTGATAATCACTAAATTAACGCCCTTTTATAAAGCGACAAACGGTCGGTACTTCTATTCCTTGTTTTTTGCTGCTATTGCAAAGAATCGTTTTTGGTAATCATCTAGGATAGATGAAATAAAAGGGGACTGTACAAATAATCAATCTGGTAATCATCTAGACTCGAGAACTCTGAAAATCTCCATCTTTGGAGCGAACTGCACTTGTGAAACAAATTTATATCTTTAGTTTTCAAATTCTTTGTAACTATAATAACCCAGCGTTCTGTATATATATATAGTACTGCTTGTAAATAAAAATGGAAATGTTCCCATGAACCTGAAAGTGGCCCTCTTCTGATGCCGTTATAGGTCTAGTATAGACCGAGATGTTACACCATAGTTACCCCTTAGCAATACTTTACTATAAGACATAATATTAGTCCAATTTGTAAAATGCCTCAGTTTTGATAGCAAGACCGGAAATCTAATGTACGAAATTCATTCATTCTCCCGCCACTTGCTAAATAATAGATTTTCGTGAAAAATCTGTTATTGAATCATCATTTTTGATTACTTATTTCTGTGTTCACTAACATTGGCTTTCTAGTGTGTGGGCAGGTTTAGAAACTACAAATCGATTCGTTGGAAATGACCACAGCAGATGCTTACCAGAGCTTCCGCCCACTGTTCTTGTGGCATCAAAAGGGCTCTTTGTCAGACCGTTGACGTGACTGGAACTTTCCCACCACATGCACAGTTCGGGAACGTCAGTCACGGTGACAGGGATGCCACCTGCTTTACGGTACAGTGCTGGTGTGTCAGAATCTTCCTCCGCCAGGTGGTCTTTGTATCGCACCAACCCACAGGATTGTTTCATACCTATAAATAATATTAAGAGATCATATTAATGTATTTGCAGAACAACTTATGCCTTTGATTGATATTTTTATTTACAAAAATATGAAAAATTATTCTGAATATATTTAAGCTTTTTGATGTAAATTTTTTTAATTCTTTCTATTAGCTCCACTCTCCCTATATATATCTTATTCAAATTTTCAATCGTTCATAAACACTTTTTATTCACCCACTCCAGTTCAAATACATTTTTTTGAACTTGTAGTGGATGACACTGGATGTTAATACAGTTTTTTCAAGTATTAATACATATATTTTTAAATTAAATTAATTAATTTCAGTTTTTTTTAGATTTAAGTTGCATATAGCTACCAATAGATGGTGCCAGATAAACTTAAGAAAATGAATGAAAATTATATAAAGGACTTTCTGCAATACAGTGAAAACAAAGTAGGAATTGACTTTTTTTTTTTTTTTTTTATATTACTTGTTTTCTAATAGATCATCAAAAGTATTTTATCATATACCACAGGAGGGATAAATAATTTATCCGGCATTTTGTGGTTACAGAATATATACAGTGTGGTTAAAATTAAAGTGACCCTATCCGGATCACTCTAGGACAAGTTCTACCTAACCGATTTTGATGAAACTCGGTATATAAGATATATGGACCATGGGGAAAAGATTTCTGCAAAAATAGTTCAAAATTTGACCATCAAGGGAATTGGGGCTCCTAAAGAAGGACAAAAAATCTGTCAGAATCATTAAAATTTATTCAAGTACGGAATATGCTCAACGTATGCTCCATTGACATCAATTCTGATTTCAAACAGTCTTAAAATCTTTTCCCCATGGTCCATATACCGTATATACCGTATATACCGAGTTTCATCAAAACCGTTAGGTAGAATGAGTTCTAGAGGGGCCTGAATAGGGTTACTTTAATTATAACTACCCTGTATACTATATATTAGTTTTGGTAAATTTTATTAGGTCCTTTTTTTTTTTTGAAAATTGCAAAATAATAAAAACAAGTAATATAAAAAAAAAATTTTAAGTGAATTCCTACTTTTTTTCACTATATTGCAGAAAGTTCTTTATAAATAATTTTCATTCATTTTTTTTAAGTTTATCTGGCGTCATCTATTGGTAGATATATGCAAATTAAATCTTAAAAAAAAAAAAAACTAATTAATTAAATTTAATTACTAAATTAACATTTGAAAAAAATGTATTAACATTCAGTGTCATCCACTACAAGTTAAAAAAATGTATTTGAACTCGAGTGGATGAATAAAAAGTATTTTATTAACGATTGAAAATTGGAACATGATATATATAGGGAGTGTGAGCTAATAGAAGGAATTGAATAATAAAAAAACTTGTCTAATGCGATTATAAAATATTTGATAACGGATTAAAGTTATAGTTGGGCCATAAAAACGTGCGTGTTAAGCTAAAAATCGTGTCTTTACGGGGATGACATGCTGCTATGGAAAGTGCTTGAAATTACCTTTCACGCCAATTGCTTCTTTGCAAGTGAATGGAATTCCTAACAGCGGCGTGTCTCTGGCGATGTCTTTTACAGATTTCACTCCGCTGGCCAGAAACTTATCGACGTTTCTGGCGTCCTCCAAAGCGTCTTCGTAGCGCTCGTCTACCGCAGCGTTGATGTAGGGATGGACCTGCTTGGACCTCTCCACGTAAGCTTTCATTACGTCTTCGCAGCTCAACTGAAAAGAAAAAAAAATATAAATACTGCCTTTGTATCTCTGAGAACATGGTACAGTATGGTTCAAAGGAACATTATTTATAAAAAAAAAAACTGAAATCTGCTCGGCAAATTTCAACTTATCACGTGTAAAGCAATTGATTGGAATACTACAAGAAAGGCCAAATTCATAGCCACTAGATCAAAAATTTCATGGAATTGTTGAATTGTTGGAGAATCTCTAAGAGAATATAAAAATAAGATAAATGTAGTCATAAATGAAGAATGAAGTATTCCAAATTCTACAAGAAACGTTATCACATACAACATCTAAAAGAATAGTCATAAATGAAGAATGAAATATTCTAAATTCATACAAAAGAATAGAGTATTCCAAATATAATAAGTAGCACTATACAGCTCCATAGCACACCAGAAAATGCCAAAAAGTGATAAATATGAAACTTCAAGAAGAAGGAATTGATCAACGCACTACGAATACTTATAGCCAATTGAAATACAAATGTTTAAAACTCCCTAATAGCCAAAAATGCATGAAAAGGTATTCACGAAATCCTACTACAAAAAACATGAAAGTGTTTCACATCAAACAAAAACAAAATCAAAAGTCTCCAGAAAATTCCATAAGACTAACGTTATTCATGAAGCATTTCAAGAGTCAAAGGCCCAAAGTACCATTTTCCGCCAAAATTTGCAATGGAGATTCATTTGCCTGGCCCTCATTTTTGAAATAACGTCATGGACCCCTAACCACAGACCCCTAGGACCACCATGTTCACACATGATAACAAGAATTTATTCTTATGTTTGCACATAACATATGATATCAGACATAAACACAACATATTCAAAAAACTATAAGAATTTTTTGGAACTACTGTAAAAATATTTTGAAGTATAATGTTAGATTGTTAATGGAATTAAAGTAAATATGCTTGCATGGGCATTTATTCATCTTAATATTATTAACTGCATATATAGTAGCATAATCTTGTGATATTTTCATATTTTCTACGCAGATCTCATTATTGAACTTAATTTATTTTTTAATTTGATGTTTAGTGAATCCATTGGTTATAAAAAAATGAGTGTCTGGTTCATACAATCTACTATTTTATAGGACAACTACAATTCCATTTTTTAAATTATTCTGTGTTACTTGAAGGGCCTTATATAACGACGTATTTGGTTAACGACAAGTTTCTGTAAGCAAAAAAAAAAAAAATGTTTTGAATGATTGATACAAGCTTTGATTAACGACTCAAGCAACATATTGTCTTTTTTATTAATGAAGCAAATTCAAATGAAGGAAACACATTGATAAAGAGTATTATAGTAACTACTCATGATTACTACTTAAGAAGATCTTGAAGAACTATTGAAATGCATTATTTATTCAGTGTTAACTGAAGGGCTTTATATAACGACGTATTTGGTTAACGACTAGTTGCAATAAGAAAGTCTTGAATAATGATACAAGTCTTGATTAGCGACTCAAGCTGCATATTGTCATTCTTTTATTAATGAAGAAAATTCAACTGAAGGAGTCAAGTTGGTAAAGAATATTTTAGCAACAGTTCATAATTGCAACTTAAAAGATATTGAAGAATTATTGGAATATTCAACGGAATTCAAGGAAAAACATATTTTTATAAGGAATATACCTTATTCCTTCATTTCATTATTCTGTGAATTTCCAATTCATTCATTTCATTATTCCTTATTCATTCAGAAGAATATTCCTTACTCCTATTTCTTAATTAATTCATTTTTTGATTCACAAAAATTTGGATTCATTTATTTTAAACTCTTTGAGAATCCAAAAAAGGATTTATCCATCATGAAATAGTTCTTTTTACTTACTATAGTGTAAAACATCAAATGTAAGTATTTTTTAACAAAATAATGCTATTAGTGTGATGATGCATAGTTTTAAAAGTGCTATTTTAATATCGAAAGTGCGTCATTACCTGTCTCTTTCGGATTTTCTCTGCGAGTTCTGTTGCAGACAGAAGCAGGATTTTATTGTCAATGGGTGGCAACTTCTTTGTTTCGCCCATGAATAAGCGATAGAGGATTGCCAGGACATAATCAGATAAGGGTCGAGTGAGCGTTACTAAGATGCGAATGATATCCCCGCATATTCTGGCGACCTGAAATATTAGAAAAAAACAAAAAACAAATGAACAAAATGAAGATGGCATTTTTATTAACAATCATTAATAGAAAAAAATTCTAGAACATTACATTTCCTATACAGCACAATTTCACATCAAATCCCAACGGCCCTTATTTTGCGATTTGGCCTACACTGGTTTTAATTTTGTTCAGTAGTAAAAGGGAACTTCATTATAATGGTTTCTGATCAAGAAATGAGAAATCTACATTAATGTAAAGAATGAAAATATTTTTGGTGATGATATAGTAAAGTCTCAAACAGAACATCGATCAAAACATTTACAATGGTGCTTATGAGAACTGATGCAGCAATTTGTTTAAAAAAATGAAAGAGGAACGCAATTTTTCATTGGACTGCAGTTTAACCCCAATCTTGGCGATAGGAAGAAAATAGGAAGAAATTAGGCTACTATTCTAAATATGCTGAATTTCGCAAATTCAGCATATTTTGGATAATAGCTAATGTGGTTAATATGGGCAAAAAAAAAAAATGCATTTGGCGTTAAACCAACACTTGTAGTAGTTTTTTTAGACCATATCGTGTACTTTTACACCATATATAGAGTATAAAATGTTTTGGTAAAAATCTAGAAACCTGTACTCTTTGTGCCAAAATGCATCGCCTGGATGCCAAGTCACAAGTAAGCATAGTAGTGAATGCATCACAAAAAAGAGCTTTAGGTAGATTTCGCAGTAAAATGATATAATACTAAAATTCTTCACTGGGATGCCAAATCGCCAAGTAAACAAACAAAATGGCTGCCGAAGTTCGGTGTCATTTTAAAACGCTATTTCGCCAAAATTTATCGCCAAACATTGCTATTAGCAACTTATTATTGCAACATTAGTAGCCAAACAGCTATTACATCAAAGTTTATTCCTGAAAGTGCTTTTAAGCCAAAGTTTATCGCCAAATATTATTACTATCCTGACAAAAATTTTAATCCTTGAAATGCTTTATCTCCACATTTTTATCCTTTTATTCACCTTGAATATTTTTGCGCTAAATGCTATCGTTTTTACGTCAAAATTTAGCACTATTAAGTCAAAAAAAATTAGGCCTAAATTATCTTTAGGCCAATTTTTATACCTTTATCGCCAAAATTTTAGCACTATTATGACAAAATTTTAATGTTTAATTTTCTTTTTTTTTGCTAAACTATATCATTATTTCACCCAAAATGTATTTCTAAATTGCTTTTAAGGCAAATTTAATCGTTTTATCGCCAAATTATTACATGGAATTATGTTTTGATAAACTCACATAAATGTATCATTTAGACAAAGATAATAATCGGTGTTACGATAAAATTACGGCAAAATTATTCGCTAATACACCATTTCTTTTAAAAATGCCGAATTCGAAGGATAAAACAAAATTATTTAAAAAGGAGGTGGAAAGAAACCGAACAATAATTTACATTTTATTCTGACACATCTTTTGTTGGAGGCGAATATGATCTTTTTATTGCCTTACTAAAACCTTTCCGTGCATAGCCTTATCAAATGAATGAAGAAAACAAGAAGAACGTAAAAGAAAAAGAAAACAAAAAAGAAAAAAAAAAAATATTTAATACGTTCCTACACGGCCTTTTTCTTCTGCAAACTAACATTCTAAAATTAAAAAGTTACATTTTTCAGCTCGAATTCAAATAACAGTTGCCACAAAACCTAAAAAGAAACGTCACAAAACCGAACAATTTAATGCATTCGATCGACGTTTTCACTGTAACTAACATTCTAAAAAAAAAATTTTTTAGCGTGAATTCGAAAATGGTTGTTATAAAACCTTAATTATGTCAACAGCATTAAAAAAACATTATTTCATAATTAAATATAAGTTATTAGTAAACTAAAACATCATTTTTATTGTTTGCTTCGTATTTTCGTAAGTGGCAACATCATAAAATTTGTTTATTTTACGTATCAGTGACCGACGTACGTTATAAGAACAATCTTAGAATAACCAATAATTTCAGAATAATCAGAATATCAAATAATCAAAATAAATAATTAAAATAATATATATTTACTATAACTAAAAAATTCTGCAAATAACTATCAAAGTAGAATAAATAGTCACATTGTTCCGAAAAAGGAAGAATTTACAAGTTCTTCTAAATTATTATAACCCTAAACAAATTAGCGGTACATTGGCGAAATATTCCGGGTAAGACTTCCGACTACCTCAGGATTAAAAAGTATTCTAGATTTTTAACCATTTTTTTTATTTCCACCCTATGGTTATTCATTTTTAGCTAAAATTTCATACATTGATAAATAAGAGCTCCGTTAGGGCAGCTCTGCACTTCAGGGTTCCGCTTGTTTATTTGGCGATTTTTTTGTCTTGCAGTTTTCTCCAATTCCCCTTCTCAATAAACAAAGTGGGTGTTGAAATAAATTGACTATCGCCCTTTGGTGATCTCATTTAGAGCAGAAAAGAAATCTGGCAAAATTGATACCCTAAAATGCAGAATACCTACCTGCAGGTATTAAAAAAGTTCATAAATTAAAAAAAAATTACAATTTTTCAAATTTTTAACTTAAATCTAAGATGTATTGCTAAAAGTCGCTCCATAAAGAATATTTTGGCGCCGTTTAAATAATGGTGTCCACAATAAGCAAATACCTATTTTTTCATGTTTGAGAAACGCAATGTAACTAGATAATAACAATTTAATTGAATTCTGGCAACATTAATTATTTTATCAGTTTAGTCTGCATAGAACATAGTTAGTCTGTGATTTATTTTTAATTGCAGAATAGTAGGTTTTAATTTATTTTACTGTTTCTACAACAAAAAGCTTTAAACACTACAGTTCTATTGTGATGAACTATGAATCAACTATCATTATCAGAAAAGGGATTTCTGATAATTCATAGCTACTGATTTAAGTAAAATGCAAATTAATAGTTAGAAACTTATTGATGAAAAATATTTCAACTTATTTATTTACATACAAAAATTACCTTTATTTAGGTTGCCAATATAAGTATTTTTATCATGAAATTTGAGTGCTCAACATGAAAGTTATGCTTTCATGTTGAGCACTTAAATTTAGGAACTTAAATCTAGGGAGTATTGCTTATAGTTGTTTCACAGAAAATATATTGGTGCCGTTGAAATAACGGCCATAATAAGTAAATGCCTTAATTTTTAATAATAATATAATTTTTTTAAAATAAATAATTTGTTATTTTTAAAAATATTTTCAATAACATTTTACAAGAGAATATAGTGTTACTTCGTATCATTTATTCTCTTCTTCTGTTAATAGGATACGAATATGTTAAAAAAGTATGTATACATATAATATATATATATATATATATATATATATATATATATATATATATATATATATAATATATTTGTTCATATCAGTTAATTATTTTCCATCCAAAAACAAATTTCCAAGTAATAATTACTTGACTCACTCAATTTTCCACATCGGTCTACTTTAATATGTACTGTATTATTTTATCCATTTAAATAAAAAAGCAACAAACAACATAAGATTATAATGTGTCCTAAAGTAATTTTTCTTAAATGACATCACCAATGTTTACACATAATTATGGAAATATGTACAAACTAGATTACTTGAAAATAAAAGTTCTTGGGAAAAACAAGTAATGTAAAAGAAGTAATATAATAACAAGTAATTCCTACTTAGGTCAGCAAAGAACAATTATATTTTAGGTTATAAAAGAAATTTTTTTTTTCTCCCATAATAAACTAAAATTAAATAATTAAATTTAATTACTGAATTAATATTTGAAAAAAAAAGTTGAATTAACATCAAGTGTCATCCACTACGAGTTCAAAAAATGCACTTGAACTTGAGTGGATGAATAAAAAGTATTTTATGAACGATTGAAAATTTGAACAAGATATATAAATATATATAGGGAGAGTGTGAACTAATAGTAGGAATTGAAAAAAAAGCTAAAATTAATCAATTAAATTTAATTAATGAATTAATATTTGAAAAAAAAAACTATTAACATCAAGTGTCATCCATTACAAGTTAAAAAAAAAATGTATTTGAACTTGAGAGGATGAATAAAAAGTATTTTATTAACGATTGAAAATTTTATCGAAGTTCACAATCTTACCGTCACCGCCATTCTGCGAACGCTCTTTTATGTAGCCAATTCTTCTTCAAAGCATATTGTTGTTATCGTGCCATGGATTTAAAATATTATTAAAATAATATTATTTAAAATATTAAAATAAGTCAGATGAAGTCATAAGTCTTCACGATAGCGGCCTCTAGCAATGGCGCCGCTTCACTATACAGGACATCTCTTAAGTTGGCCTCGATCGGCACCATACCCAATTGCAAAACATGGGGAAAAAAATGTCTGTGTATGTATGCAGAAACGCTTTGAACACGTGCTAGACTCGCATCTGACTGGACGATTCCGTCACGTGACATCCGAGTCACACGAGATAAGATTATTTATATTTTTTCCCCCTCTTATGCGGGTGAAAATGATGACTTCCAATTTATTAAGTCTTAAAAAATAAAATACGATTTCTGGAAAGAATGATTAAAAATATGAATTGCGAATAACCAATGAGATGTATTCAAGCGATAAGCATCATTTGCATCGGTATGTAATTAATGGCTCGCATAAGTCTTTCCCTTCCCAAGTTTTAAACAATTTGCTTATAAAATTGTACAAAATTCTTATAACTTCATTCCAGATATTAATAATTCTGTTTTAAATGATCTAAGCAACTATGATTCCGACATTTCTGATTTCAAAAATCGCAAAAGACCTCGTGCTATTCTTAATTTTATTCATTAACGTTTCGATATTTTCCTTCCCGAATTACTATGCAATTTCTCCGCTGAGTCACAATTTTTCCTCCAATTATTTTTGTTTCTATTGTTTAGTTTTTTATTACCTTTGATTGATTACTTAAAAATTATAATAATGATAAAATAATAATAATAAAACATTTATGCATATATAAATTTAAAAAAAAAAAGCTTTACAAGTTAATTTTTTTAAATAAATTAATATATATCTCCTTTTCTATTTAATTAGTGGGCTTAAAGCTTAAGATTCATTGACAAAGCAGATAGTTGCTAGGCAACCAAGGCTCTCCGCCAAAATGGCTAATCGTCGTTTACATTTATATTTTCTAATAAAATCTTTTGCATTTGATGCATTCTAAATTTTCAATTTTAAATTAAAAACTAGGAAAAATCACACCGAAATAATAAAAAAACACAAATTGTTTCGCTAAAAAAAAATTAAAAATTTTTGTTTTCAAATACATAGCTATATTTTATAATATCGGAATTAAATATGATTTTGGAATCAAATATTTGAAGAATTCAGTTATGTATTTTTAAAATGAGAAAGTATACCGGATAAAAATTTAAATTAATGAAATAATGTTATTTATTATATTATTTTTTTATTCTTGTTCTTTTTATTTCTATTACATTATAACTAGATAATACGTTAATGAATAATATAATTCTATTATTTTTATTCTTGTTCTTTATATCTTAAATCACAGTATTACATTTACATTATCTCTTACATTATTTCTTGTTCTTATTTTTTACATTATATTTCTTGTTATATTTATTTTTGTTTTATTCTATTTCCATTTTTGTTCTTTATTATTATACTAATATAATTATATTATTTTTATTCTTGTTCTTTGTTAAATATAATTTATTTTTTGCAACATTATATTTCTTGTTATCGCTTTTTGGAATACTAATATTATTAGTTTTTATTCTTGCATTTGTTATATTTCATCTTATTGTTCTTATTTTACATTATATTTCTTGATTTTAGTATTCGAAAATACCTATAATTATATTATTTTTTATTCTTCTTTTTATATCTCTATTAATCTGCGTAGCGATTTTTACATTATATTTCTTTTATCTTTATTCTTGTTTTATTCTATTTCTATTTTTGTTCTTTTTATTATTATACTTATTAATATTTAGTTCTTTATATCTCTTTTAATCTTACATTATGTTATGTTGAATCTTACATTAGCTTCTGGTCTATTTATTTTCTATATTTTATATATATTTATTTTTTTTTTATCATAATTAACTTTCTAAATTTTTGATGTTATTAAATTTCAATAAAAACATAATGAAAAAAAAAAAAACCTTGATTTTTTTTTAGATGTTGAAACTGTTTATATAAAATATATTATCTTTCTAAATTTTTGATGTTATTAATCCATTTAAAATGGAAAAAAAAATTAAGATTTTTTTCGAAATATAAAAATATATAAAGAAATTTTTAGTATTTTAAATTTTACAACACGTTTATAATCTGCTGTCAAAAATTCTTTTCGGCAGAAAGTTATTGATGCTCTTAAACAAAAACCAAATCCAGCGACTTATCACTCGGTAGCCACATACAAATCCATTTGAAATGGAAAAGTATTTTTGTATTTAAACATATTTTTAAAAGAGTCGTATAAAAAATAATTTATTTTGCCATCCCATATTTCGTATCTATAACATACATAAAATAAATATATACATTTTTAATTAAATAATTAAAAATATTTCATATTGAAAGGGCTTTCATATGCACAGTTTGAATAAAACCGCAGCTACAGATCTGGCAAGTAGCTGTTAGATTGGCAACACTTAAAAACATCAATGTAAGTACTAATAATAAACACGATCAATGCGATCACGATTAACTATACTTTTAGAATTTTGTAAAAATCTAGGATACTGTACCCCTGAGGAAGTCGCCAATCTTGCAACCCGGAATATTTCGCCAATTTTCCGCCAATTTCTTTAGGGTTGCAATACTGTAATTAGAGGAATTCGTAGCTTCATTTTCCGAACAATATAATGACTATTTTATTGCTATTTCGATAATTAGTTGCATAATTTTTTTTGCACTAATTAAGAACAGAAATATATATTCTTTTAAATAAGTATTCCGATAAATTATTGATTATTCATATTCTTATAGCATACGTCTGTCGCTGATACAGAACAAAACAATTTTTATGATGTTGCCATTCATGAAAATAAGAAAAAAAAAAAACGATTTTTTAATTTATTAATAGCTTATATTTATTGTTAAATAATTGATTTCCTTTTAAAGATGTTCTTTTAGTTAGGATTTTGTGGCAACCGTAATTAGAATGCGCACGGAATATTTGAGCTTTAGCTTTTAGAATGTTAGTTAACGTTACAATTTAAAAGCGTTATTAACGCGACAGCACAAATTTGACATCCGCAAATTTTTTTATGAGTTCATCGTTGGAATAAAACTTTTGTTTCCATCACAGATGAACGACATACCACAATAAAAGGTAAGTTATTCTCTGGTTTCTTCGTCTTTTTTTCTCTTTATTAATATTAAATTATTATTCGAATTCAGCTTCATAAAGAACATGATTTAATGAGTTGTAAAAATGATGAAATAGCAAATAATTTTGGCGAAATTTTACCATAACAGCGATTATTATTTTTGTCTAAACGATGCATTTTTGTGAGTTAGAAAAATAAAATTCCACATAATAATTTGGCAATAAAGCGATTTAATTTGGTGTAAAAGCAATTTAGGGCTTAAATGTTGGCAAAATAATGATATATTTTGGCGTTAAAGTGGCAATAAGTGGCGTAAAAAGAAAACATTAACATTTTGCCATTTTAGTGGAAAACATTTGGCGATAAAGCGATATAAATTGGCGAAAAGACAATTTAAACATAATTTTTTTGTCACATTTGGCGCAAAAGTTTTCTAGAGATAAAAATTTAGCAATAAAGCATTAACTTTATGCGTAAAAGCAAAAAGCAATTCGCTTAATGCAAAAATTTGGCGATAAATGTTAGCAATAAAAGCATAAAAAATTAACTTTTTTTATATGTGCTTTTGGCTTAAAAGCACATATAACAAAATTCGCTTAAGGAAAAAGTTTGGCGATAAAGCATTTCAAAGATTAAAATTTTGGCAGGATAGTGATAATAGTGGGCGTTAAAGCGATAAACCTTGGTTTCAAAGCCTTTTCAGGTATAAACTCTGACGTAATAGCTATTTGGCTACTAATGTTGGCGTAATAGCGCTGTTTGGCGATAAATTTTGGCTAAATAACATTTTACAATGATACCGAACTTTGGCAGTCATTTTGTTTGTTTACTTGGCAATCCAGTGAAGGATTTTGGCGTAATATCATTTTACCGCGCAAACTAACTGGCCCATTGATTTCTGTGCTTACTTACCGACTTGGCAACTTGATGATGTGTTTGGCACAAAGGGTACAGGATTCTAGATTTTAATCTAGAATTTTACCTGTATTATCATATCTTTGAAGTGAAGAAAAACGTGGACCAAATCGTAAAATAGGGGCCGCTGGGATTGGTGACTTTTTTTTTTGAGACGCCCACTAGGTACTAAGACGAAAAATGTTTCTTTTATAACTGTTTGCAATTTCCATCACTTACAATTGCAACCTTCTACTTGGCTGACTTTGGCGAAAACATATTTTGACGCCGAATCACAACGCCCACTATTCTGCGATTTTGCCAAAACGTGTACTAAGTAAATAGTTTTTCTTGAGAACTAGTTGCTTATTTTTTGACACAAATTACAATCTCTTAAAAGTAGAGTATAAAAAAAAAAAATTGCAGGCTATGTAATAAGTAAAATAAAAGCAAAATTTGGGGGAATAATTTATCCTCATTATGCTTACAAAGGATTTTTCAATAAATATACTTCATCATGATTTCCAAAAATAGTTCGGTGAATTCGCAGAATAGAGGCCGTTGGGATTTGGCGCCCAAAAATCTTTTCTCCAAAGTGGGCCAAATAATAAGCTGCAATTGTAAGTGATGTGAATTAAAAACAGTACAGGTAATGCGGCTTACCGCATTTGGCCGACTTATCGCCCAATTTACAACACAAAAGTCGCCAAATCACAACGGCCCTATTTTGCAATATGACCAAAAGCTGATTTATGAAAATATCAATTGATGTATATAAATATAAATTAAAGCAAAAAAAAAGTTATGTATTGTAAGATTTGTGATGCCTTGCCCTTTTCAGTTGAGATTAATTTAAGAATTGTCCCTAAAAAAAGAAAACATTTCGTTCATTCTCATTTCGTTCAAACTGTTTTAATATTTAATGTTTGTTCACATCAATATATTTAAAAATTGAGAATATTATAAATAGAACATAATCGCTAAACATTGGGCGCCAAATATTTGACATCAAAAAAATTATTATCTAAGAAGCATATATTGAAATAGATAAACTTTAGTATATATGTACAGAAAAATTCATTTTGATTTGCTTATATGTTGTGCATATTTTCTGTAAATGCGTTCAAAGATATAAGCATGTGCATAAATTAAAGTCTAAAAATTCAATACCACATTATTTGAAATTCATAATAGATTTCAAACTAAACGTTTGCGGAAAGAAATATGTTATTGAATAGCGAACAATAAGGTAGTTGTCAAAAATTTTCTCAATTTTCTTTCGTGATGGCATTCAAAATGAGGCCAACATTTGATATTGTCCTATGATTACGATTTCAGGAGATTTTGAACAGTAATTTTTTTTTTTTCTGCTAATATTTATATTTCAGATAACTTTTTCTCTACCCACTTAACTAGATTTTTCAGAAGAATTTCTTCTCGGTTTACGTATAAAAAAATAAATAAAAAAAAAGACAAACAGTTATCAATAAAAAATGCTGGTGTAAATATAAAAAATAAAATATATTTTTGATAGAGAATCTTTTAAATGTTAGTTTGAAACTGAAAAGTTTGCGATTGTAAGAGAAGTAAATTGCAAAGTAAAGAGAAGTAAATTGGCGACTTAAAAACACAACGTCACAAAAAGGCGCCAAATCCCAACGGGTTCTATTTTGCGATTTGGCCAAAAGCTAATTGATGGAACTATAAATTGAGGTATATAAATATACATTGAGGCCAAAAAAAATATTCATGTATCGTAAGATTTGTGATGCCTTGCCTTTTCAATTGAGATTAATAAGAATTATCTACGAAAAAAAAATTAGTTCATTCTCATTTCATTCAAACTGTTTAAATATCTAAATGTTAGTTCACATCAATATCTTAAAAATTGAGGATATTATAAATGAAACATAATTGCCAAACATTGTGCGAAATCTTTCGAATTCACTTTTTATTCCTGTACAGAAACATGTGAGCCCACAAAATTTTTTTTTATCTGAGGGGCATATATTAAAATAGATAAACTGCAGTATATCTTTATATAAAAAATTGCCTTAATTCTCTTATATGTTGCGCATATTTTCGGTAAATATATTTCAAAAATGCGCCCAAACATATAAACCTGTGAACAATCATACCTCGAACAAGAATTAAAGCCTAAAGGATTCGATACCACATTATTTTAAATTCATAACGGATTTCTTATTGTTTTCGAAAAGAAATGTGTTTTTGAATGAAGAACAATAAAAAAGGTTCTAAAGGTTTCTTTCGTAATGGCATTCAAAATGCCACTAAGTTTTATATAAACCCTTGATTATGATTTGAGGAGAAGTGGAATAGTAATTTTTTTTTTTTTTTTTTTATTTGCTAATATTTATATGTCAGATATCTTTTACACTACCAATTTAACTAGGTACATTTTTTAGATGAATATCTTCTCTGCGTATCTTCTATACGTATGAATATCATCTCACTCTTATATCTTCTTTATGTATACAAAAATATAAATAAAAAAAAAAAAAGTCACACAGCCATCAAAATAAAAATTGCTCGAGTCAATATAAAAATAAAAAGTATTTCGATAGAAAATGTTACTATTATAAAATTTAAATGTTATTTTGAAATGGAAAAGATATCTGAGCTATTAAAGGACAAATTATATGTATATATATATCTAATCGTTAGTTTAATTTTATTGTAAAATATATTTAAATCGCTCCTGTTTACGATAAAATCGCAGAATATTGGCTGTTGGAATTTGGCGTCAAAAATTCTTTTCGCCAAAGTCTGCTTAGCTACTGTAAGTGAAGTGAATTGTAAACAATACAAGAATCCAGGGTTATCACATTTGGCAACCTTTCACTCAGTTGGCGCCACAAAAGTCACCAAATCCCAATGGCCCCTATTTTGCAATTTGACACAGTTTATTCATTATGATCAGTTATTTCATATAGATTAACTCAGTGGTAATCAGGCGTTTTTATTTGCGCACCGAATAGCAAGGAAAAATTCTACTTTCAATCCAGAATTTTCTTCATGATATGATCAGTGGAATGCTTTGTTTTATTTATTTTAATTTAATACTAGCAGATTGATCTGGTTACATAAAAAAAAATTAACTAATTCTTATTAAAGCAAAGAAATAAGTTGTTAAATATCATGGTCATAATAAATAACATTCAGACATCTATGTGAAAACCACAAGTTGAATATAAAAACCATATTATAATCTCAATAATATAAAACATCTAATAAGGTTTCAAAATAAAAACAAAAGATTTAAACTACAGCACCATCAAACGCAAATATATACCGCTAATTTTTTAGTCTTGCAAATATAGGACAGGCAGCGTAAATACTTTGGATGGTTAAAAAATAAAGCGTCTTTGGGATTAGTGTAAAAATTAACTACTAATTACTCCAAGTAAACTAACTACTACTGTGTCCAAAAAATAAGACCAATTTTCAATTTAAATTTCCCTGGCATATGGTATTTCAATTATTTTTCTTTTTTAAGGTTGTTGACACTGTCCTTCATATCTGTGCTAAATTTTACGTCAAAATATTCATTAGTATTTGAGTTACGCTTGGTTTTGTGAGACGCTAAAACTGATTCCAGCGATTTTTGAAATGTCTGAATTAATTGAGCAAAGAACTTACGTTAAAATTTTGTTTGCGGAAAAGTATAGAATGTTGCAGAAGGCATTCGGTGAGCATTCCTATAACGGAAAGAAATGTTTAGAAGTGATATGAACAGTTCAAAGAAGGCAGAGAATGCATTGAAGACGAAGAGCCCTCTGATCGACCACCAACCTCAGCCGACGAAGCTCACGTCCAAATAATTTAAGATTTGGTGCTTGCAAACCGTCGATTTACAATTACAGACCTTGTGGATGATTTTGGAATTTCAAAATTCCATTTTGACAGATGTTTTTGGGCCTTAAACGTGTCAAATCTCGATTGGTACCGAAAACACTGAATGCGCCAACTCTTACTGCATTGATTCTTCGTGACTCTTTCGCTAAAAATGAAACCCATATCGTTCCACAACCCCTGTATTCACCTGATTTAGCATTGTGCTACTTCTGGCTATTTCCTAAACTCAGAAGACCACTCCGGTAACACCGTCTTGAGTCGATTGAAGAGACATTTCAAAAATCGTCTGAATCAATTTTAGCGACCAAGCCAAGCGTAAAGGGCCAAAGCCAAGCGTACTCAAGCACTAATGAATATTTTATCGTCAAATTTCTCACAGATGTCAAGGACAGTGTCAACAATCTAAAAAAAGAAAAAAAAAATTAGAAATACCATAAGCCCAGGAAATTTAAACTGAAAACTGGTCTTACTTTTTGGACACAGTAGTACTTGAACGAGAAGCAAAACGTCAAATTATACCAAACGCGATAAAATCTATGGTGTTATTTTTTCATTTAACAAAAAAAATTATCAAAGCCATTTGGGGATAATAAAAAAAAAAAAAAAAATGTAATGTAGAAATATAAATTAATCTAAAAAAAGCTAAAAAAGAAGGAATTTAATGTATTTTATTATAAATATAAATAAAGATTAAAAATTAATCTTAATAAAATATAGATGGAAATGTAGATTAAACGTCGCCAAATCCCCTATTTTGTGATTTGGATCGATTTCTTTCCAAACTAATTTTTAAATCTATTTAAAATAATGACAGACATTCAATTTTATTGAATAACGAAAAACCGAATAAAATATAATAAAATATGTGATTTGGTTAACGTAGCATTTTCTTTGTGAGTTATAGGTCATTCAACTTTTTTGTTATTTTTATTTCATTAAGAGTGTTCCATACAGCCAATTGGGTAAACAAGATAAGCCTTACACTTGAAACTAATCATACACATGAAAGAACGTTTAAAAAAATTAAAAATGAGATTGTTTTTAACTTATCTGCACAGTACCAGGAAGATAAACTTATATTTATATCATTAAAAGTAAATTGTAAACTTTTTATCAAAAATAGAAGTCAATGTAGATAAATAAGATAAGACAAATAAATACTACTGTGCGCAAAAAGTAAGACTAATTATTTTTTTTTCAAAAACTCTTCATTTATTCTTCCAAATTTATTTCATCGCCTTCAAAGTAATTCCATTCGGGCACAATGCACTTATGCCAACTTTTTCCAATCAATGCATACTAAAAAGTCATCGGCAAGAATGGCCTTCAAATCGCGGGCCGATTCACGTTGAATCACTTCAATCGACTCCAAACGGTGTGCCCAGAGTGGTCTTTTGAGTGTAGGGAATAGCCAGAGGTCGCATGATGTGAATACGGGGGTTGTGGAACGATATGGGTTTCATTTTTGGCGAAAACGTTACAAAGAATCAATGCAGTGTGAGCTGGCTCATTCAATGTTTTCGGTACCAATCGAGATTTGACGCGTTTAAGGTCCAAAATGGAATGGACCGATCCTTTTGAAATTCCGACATCATCAGCAAGGTCTCTAATTGTAAATTGACGGTTTGCAAGCACCAATTCTTTAATTTTTTGGACGTGAGGTTCGTCGGTCGAGATAGATGGTCGTAAAGAGGGCTCTTCGTCTTCAACGCGTTCTCTGCTTTCTTTGAACTGTTTATACCCATGAGCATTCCTATATCGGAAAGATATAGGAATGCTCACAAATGAATGCCTTCTGCAACATTCTATACGCTTACGCAAAAAATTTTATGCAGGTTCTTATTTTAATTAATTCAGACATTACAAAAATCGCTGAAAAATAAAAGGGAAAAAGTATATTTCAACAAATATAAACTTTTAGAGACTTTCATCGAAATTAAATGCTTAGATAAAATTCTATGTAAAATGGTAGTTCTATGTAAAATGGTAGTTATAAAAAATATTTTCTATTCGAAAATCATATTAGAAATATGTATCAATGGGAAATTGTATGTTTGTCACATTAAATTGAAATAAAGTCACGATTTTAATAAAAATCATATAATTTTTATTTGATTAAATTTATACAAAAGCCTTTTTAATAAACATTCTTCGTACAAAAACATTTTTAAAAGTGTCATAAATAATTTAATTCTTCTGGCGTTTTTAATATTCTTTATTCTAATTCTATCCCATCAATATAAAATATAACAGCTAAATTTAAAATAGACGCAATATAGCATATTAATTTAACAAATGATTATAAACGTTCTTATAATTTAATATATCAAATATAGATTTTGTATTTTATTGAAAAAGATAAAAAAAGTACAACAGTACTATGAGAAATCATCGAAAGTTTATGTGGATGAACATTAAGCGTTACTTCAAGTGCATCAAATGATGGAGACAGCAATTTAGGATGTTTGAATTTATTGACTATGCTAACAAACAATACGATGATACGTCTGTAATACAATTTTAAGGACAAACAAGCCAAATACACAAATTGCACATTAGACATCAATAGAACATGGGCTGACCCATCCACCAAACACCTTGTCCAACTCCACAGCTGCTGCTAATGTAAGATGATCTTTCAATGGTGCACTGACAGCTTGGATACCTAAAGGAAGACCTTTGCTCGACCCTGCAGGAATCTGCGATGAGGGACATCCTAGAATGTTGAATATGCAAGTGTATGCTATGTTGGGATACATGGGGATGGTCATCAGATAATGAGGGGGAGGTTCTGGATGTGTCGGGACCAGCACTATGGCGTCTTCCTCAAAAATCTCGTTGAATTTCCTTTGGAGTTCCTTGAATTGATCCAAACAGAAATGGTAGTAACTGTCCTTCTCTCGTCGATCCACCATTCCAAAATAGATGGCAGGCATGGTATGGTCTGAACAGCCAAACATATTCTTGAAGAGTTCTTTCCACATGCAGATACTTTCGTCGTTTCCTTTTAAAAGATAACTGAAAGCTGGACCATCGTATTCTAGAAGTTTGCATTCCCAAATATCAAAGCCATATTTCAGTTCGGGAAAATTAATAGGAGATGCTTTAATGCCATATTGTTCTTCGAAATGCTTAACAGCCTGGGAAAAATAAAGGATAAAATTAAAAAAAAAAAAAGCCTTCAATTATGTTTTAATAATAATTACATTTATTCCAAAATTAAGAAACTCTACTGTATTTAAAAAACTAATTTATAAAGTCTATATAAGAAAGTCTACTACTGTATTTATATAAACTCTATATTAAGAAAGTCTACTACTGTATTTATATAAACTCTATATTAAGAAAGTCTACTACTGTATTTAAACAGCCTATTTTAAGAAAGTCTACTACTGTGTTTAAATAGTCTATATTAAGAAAGTATGATACTGTATTTGTGAAGTATATATTAAAAAAAAATCTACAATTGCATTTATAAAGTCTATATTAATAAAGTCTATTGTAAAGAATGTTAGATTTACTTACATATTTATGTTTAAGGCAGATTAAATCCCTTTTTATTAAAAAAAAATTCAAAATTTTCCAAATATGAAAAATATTTCGTTTTTAAAGGGAATTCGTTTAATTGAAAATAAATTTCGAGAATAAATCAGTGTTCATTTTTATTCAATATTAGTACTGTCTATTAATTTCATGGAAAGTTTGAATTAAACTAACAAGTTCTAAACTATAAACTGCAGTACAAAACAGAGTTAAATTAGTGTATATAGTAAAGTTTGCAATATTTATTACAAATTAAATGTATACATTTTAAAAACAATTTGTGTTATACTAATGTCCAAATGCCAATTCTTTCTGAATTTTTCCAAATGCATTTTAATGTACCATGCTCAACGTTCAAAATACTATTAAAATATATATGAAATTTTTTGCAAAGACTTAATTAATGAATGAGTTTATTTCTATATGCATTAGTTAACTTTTTTTTTTTGCTTTACATTACTACATAGAAATAAATGTTTATTACAATAATAAAGAATATATTTTAAAATCCAAATTTTAAATTGACTTCCCATGGTGATTAAAAACTCCTTTACCTTTCTAACAGCCTTTTTGACATCTGGAACGGCTGAATTCAGTATCCCTGGGAATTCTTCGATGTAATACACTTTTACATTGCGGAAGTTCACCTGAAATGAACAATACACGAATAAAAATTAATGAAATTAGATAGAATATTAACGAAAAATTACTTCTTTTCTACAAGACATACAATGTGGTACTGTAGTGTACATGTTGTGCAGTTGGTTTGTAACAGAATTTGGTTGGGTTGAGACATGAGACAGTTTATTTACACATGTACAATTAAAACAGACAATTTTTAACACATTTAAAGACATATAATTATAGATTCGTGGAAGATTAAACTTCTAAGCCTAAACTAAGATGTTCAGGTAAACGCAGGATTCGTGAAATGTACTTCCTCTCCAGGTGAGAGTTAGGCCTCAATTATCAGAGGCCAATGATTTGTTGTTTGGAACGTCTTCTTTCAGTACGAGGTGCATCATTGGATCAACAGATGGTCTCATGCTATCATATGATTTGTCAAAACGACATTATGCCAATTTAGTAGTCTGTTACAATTTTATTATCCTGTTGAATAAATAAACAGTTCAATATTTTACCTTTTCTTGCAACCGCAATCGCTGATCGTTATCAGATAAAATCTTGACAAGAAGCGGAAGATCCTGGACATAGCGACACATGGGCCCCGTGCTCACGAAGTCGATGGTTCGGTCTTCCTTTTCGAGCTTAAATTGGCAGAATGGAAAAGTTCCCCAATTCGATATCACACCTGCATGGATTAAAGAAAATTTTAATAAATCAGGTTCGTATATGGATATATAAATGCCCAAAATTCAAATTGTTCAAATGAACCCATTTCTTCTTTGTTTTATAAAATTTTCATTATTATTTTAAGATCTAACTGTGTAAATGCTGCTTTAAAACCCTAGAGCTAGATTGGACCAGTGTCACGAAAGGAAATGCTACCTTGTTAGTATATTTGACTTTACTATTTTTTTTATAAAGCCACTGCGGTATCTACGGTAATGAGCAGGCTGATTTTTCTTACTCGAAATCGTACTAAAATGTTTTAACCTAATTATTCTTCAATGTCGTACTCTTCTGTAAAACTATACATAAAAAATATTATGAAAATGACGACCTTTTCAGAGAGAATAAAGAGTATGAAACCTCGCCGAAATGTAGTACCTCATTTCAGACATTTAACAGGACATGATTGTATGGGTGAACACTTATATCGTATAGGTACGTATGACCATCCCTACTGTCGTCTTTGTAGCTTGAAAGAGCCTATGAATAGAAAACACCTGCAATGTTGCAAGACACTCCATGAAACTGATTCCGAGATTGCAGGATATTGGCGTGCCAGTGAGCTCTTGGGGCGATGACTTCGGTCTTTTACTTCTACTGTGTTTTGATGTTTTTTTTACTCTTTCTGTGTTGTATATTTGTTGATATGCTAGCACTCCCCGCCATATGACAAAAAACTTTATAAAGATCCGGTACAATCTGGTGAATAGTACGCTTGTATTTTGAAGAAGTAAAGACCTGTTTAAAACCAGGCAAGCGAATTCCAACTAAACGCTGCTGTGTCTATTCCGAGGGTAGGCACAATAATTCCGTAAGCAGGAAAAATTTCTCAGTTGGTCTTGAGGAGGAAAATAATGCAAATCGAGCCAGATGGAATTGCTTATTATGTATGATTAATTAACAAGTGACCTATGTGGGTGCAGTACAACAGCCCCATTGCGTGTAGCTTGGGAAACACTGAATTTGCTACAAATCTGTCTTTTTTGGTGGCAAATAGCTTACATCAAAGTGCCCGGCAGTTGAAAACAACAACAGACACTTACATTTAATTTTGTGAACAGTTTAAAAATTTCCACTAATTACATGTAAATCATTTTGCTTTTTGAAAGAAGACATCATATTATAATTATTATAGGGAAAGACATGTCAAAAATGATCTAACAGGAACAGACACTCGTTGTATATATAGATGGCTTATTGTATCGCTTGTTCATATTTAGGATAATAACAGACACAGGAAAACATGTTCGGTTGCAGTGTATAACAATTTGTTTTGATATCTAACCTTAGTATAAGATTGGCTGTATGTTTGAGATTGAAAATTATATGTATATATACAAGCAGAACACGGTATATGTTTTCCCACAAATAAAAATATGCATTGTAGAAAATTGCATATCGCGAATATATCTTCCATGCTCCGATGTATGTGCATAGTAACTTTCATGGATATCGTTCGAACGGTATATAAGATGAAATGCCGCAGCACCCTCTGGTGGCAAGTAACAATAAAGTGAACACTGTAGACACCTACTTTCCATACTCGAATACATATTGTTACCAATTTTCATAGCGATTAGTTGAACGGTATAGAAGTTGATATACTGCAGCTCCATCTGGTGGTGACTTACAACAAAGGGGATAGCATAAAAACATGTTAACACACACAAAAAAAAAAATCCATCAAAATCGGTCCAGCTGTTTAGGAGGATATATATATATATATATATATATATTATATATATATATATATATATAATCTTAGATTGCACTTCCCATAGCTGAATCGATTGAACATGACTAGGTTTCATGCTCCAATATTAATCAAAACGTATAAGGTCAGAATCACGCCCTTAAAGAACCTCTACTCCTAAAGAGGTTTACTCGTAGATTACTTACTGAGAGAGGGTTTGAATTCTAAAGAATTCAATTAACTTATCTGTGACCTATTTTCTGTAGCTGAGTAGCATCAATTTTTTCCAACTATACTGGTGAGTCATTATGAATGAGTAACAACTCTTTCACAAGGGTCCTTTCTTATTGAGACTTGGGTCGTCGCATTCGAAAAACACGGGGAGGACATCAAGCAAAAACACAACAACGTAAAGCAGCGATACATCAACAAGAAAATAAGCACGTAATGTGACATGAATGAAAACAAGAAATACAGAGCTTAAATAAATCTGCATAGAAATAATCATGAATGATAGTAAAGCACAGAATAAATGAAAAATTAATGTACAAAAAATCTTAATGTATAAAAAAATCAAATTAAAAGTTTCAGAGCCGTATGCTGCCTGATACTGTTATAAATACAGCTGTTCTATAGAATAACTGCTATAGAATTAATTGCTGTTTTTTGAATTAATATATATATTTCTTGAACTGCAAACGGCATCACTACTCCGTATATTTTATTTTGTATGTTGGCAACAGATATTATTCTATTATTCTAATAGTTGATGATGAATGGCACCTTGACGGAATTATTTTAATTTAAATATTAAAAAGTATTATTAAACTATTATCTTTGAAGCAAACATTTATTTAACCATATTATTTAATTATCTTTGTAGCATCTCCCATTACTTACTTTTAATCAAACACACACACACACACACACACACACACACACACACACACACACACACACACACACACACACACACACACACACACACACACACACACACACACACACACACACACACACACACACACACACACACATAAATATTATAGTTGAAAATATATGAATCGGCCTTTTTTAACGTTTAAAATATCAGCATAAAATTTGTTACTTTCACTTTTTTTTTATAAGATTCTTTCAGGCGAATCACCATTATTATGAATTGACGCTGTCAATACGCAATCATTCCATTTAGGGATTTGTTATTATTTTAAAAACATTTAGCTGAAAAAAATGCATTTTTTGTTATGTTATGTAATGCATAAACAAAGCATACCTTTTGATGGTTTGTGCCCATAAATCCCGCAGAAAGATGAAGGAATTCTTATACTGCCAGCAATGTCGTTTCCTACGCCAAAGAGTGCGCCACCAGATGTAATTATTGCACCTTCACCACCTAAAATGTAATATTGTGAATTTGAAAATCCATTTTTAAATACTGTATTACGCAAAATATTGACACCATACTACACTCATGTCCATAAATTAAAGATAATGAAGTTCAGGCAAAGAAAGAGACAGAAGCAAAACAAATTAGACTTATTTGTAAAGTTTATTTATTAAACAAAAGGTAAAGAGCAAAAGATGCTATATGTTTGACATAATTAATTACTCCCTGGAGCAAATTTCAAAAAGAACCTATTTACAAAAAACAGTATAACATGGTTAGTATGATGGTTAAAATGGAGTATGTCTCCTGGACAATGCAATACAGGCCTTACAACGCCTAGGCATGCTGAGTATCAAATTATCAATGTGATCTTGGGGAATATTACACCACTCATCAAGCAATGCCCTCCGAAGTTCCGGTTGACCGGTGGAGGGCTGCAATTCGGCGACCAAGCATATCCCATACATGATCTATTGGATTCAAATCCGGTGAGTATGCTGACCAATCCATACGGTGATATCCTCCAATTGAAGGCATTCGTCTACAATGTTTGCACGGTGAGGACGGGCGTTGTCATCCATAAACAGAAATTCAGCACCCATGGCGCCCCGAAACAAACGTGCATGTTGTTCCAGAATGACATCCCGAATAGATGTGGCCTGTCATCGTTACACTCTGAACATGCAGGTCAGTTCTGGAACCAAGAATAATTCCTCCCCAAACGAGCCATCCAGCACCACCGTAACGGTGTCGTTCAATGGTGTTCTCTTGGTGGTAACGGGTACCTGGCGCTCTCCATATGAAAGTCCGGCGAGAATCAGACTGAAAACTAAACCTGAACTCGTCGGAAAACATCACACAAGACCACTGTTGGGATGCCCACAATGCATGCTCTCTACTCCAGGTTAATCGCAGGCGACAGTGAGTTGCCGTAAGTGGAACAAGCATCTGTCAGACCTACCAGCATATAGACCAATGTGCCTAAAGCGTCTGTACACAGTCTGCCTTGAAACTGTCGTACCGGTAGCTGAAGAGAGCTGACGTACCGGTAGCTAAATACCGTTCCTCATTCGGCTAATAAACTAAACTACTAAATACCGTTGTAACTCGGGGGCGACCTGTGCTGTAACATCTACTCTCATTACCATCATCTTGGAATCGTTGCCAAAGCCTGGAGATGACACTCTGGGCGATTCCAAGTTCCTCGGATACTTCCAACTGGGTACGTCCACATTCCAGTCGTCCGATAATTCTACCACGTAAAAAATCATCCAAATGCTTCCTTTGTGCCATAACTATGCGGTTGTTGCACTGAAAGGCTTTAAAGCGCTTGTGAACAATTTTACTTCTTTGCCACCATTCCTTATATACCCCTCTCTTAAACTCTCGTCATTGTGACGTACTATCCGCGCCATCTGGTGGTTTCCTGTAATTTGCATATTCTTCTTTCAAGATGTGTGTGATAATTCTACAGGTGAAATTTTTATTTTAGAGTTCAATTTCTGTGTGATTCTGAATTATCCTTAATTTATTGACATGAGTGTAATAATGATTTGAATTTTTTCAAAGCTGTTTATTCACGTTAAATAAAAGAAAAATATGGAATAAAAGAAAATACAGAAAAATTCTTATTAGTAGGGCTCTTTGATAATAGAGTTTTTGCATACCGTATTATTTTTGGACGTCCGTTATTTTTCTCCTAGCGCGCATGCTCATAGGAAATATTGCGTGCGTATCTGTAATAATGTTTCCTATGAGCATGCGCGCTAGGGAGAAAAAATAACGGACGTCCAATAATAAGGTATGCAAAAACTCTTCTAATCACTAAATTAACGCCCTTTTATAAAATGAAAACGGTCGGTAGTTCTATTCATTGTTTTTTCTGCTGTTGCAAAGAATCGTTTTTGGTAATCATCTAGGGTAAATGAAATAAAAGGGGACTGTACAAATAATCAATCTGGTAATCATCTAGACCAGGGGTCTCCAAAACTTTCCAGCCTTAGGGCTATATTGTTTACTCCAATAAGTATCAAGGGCCAAAACCGTTTAAATTTTTCTTCCATTATCTAGAATTTCTAGACTAGTCGCCGAGTACGCGCTCTGAGCGAATATACGCCTGTTAATTTCGCTGGTTCAATTAATACAATTACTATTGTGTGTATCGATACGACCGTGATTATTGATTTAGAGTGTAGTGATATAATTAAGAACAAATATCAAAACTCATCACGGTTGGAGTTTTATAAGATTCTACCACTGATACAATTTGATAATTTACATAAATTTGCTCGTGGGTTGTTTTCCGTTTTGGTATTACTACTTGGGGGATAAAAACATTCTCCAAAATGAAGTACACAAAAAGTATGTTTGCAGATCTAAGTTAACCGATGAGCATCTTGAATCTCTTTTTAATAATTGGAACAAGTAAAATTGATCCACAACTACAAACTATTGTCAGTGAAAAATCGCAATTACATAAATAGCATTAGTATTTTTTTACAAGTGGATGTGGCTCCGCGGTTTTTTTAGGGTTAATTTAGCTTTTCTGTTCCTGGGGATTTTCAGGATAAAAATCATATGTTTGATTCAGGATATATACATTCCAAACATCGATATACATACATATGCGATATTCTTTACCCCACCATAACTACCGAGGTTAACTGCGATGTTCACTAGTTTATAATGTTAGTGGGATTCATTTTCAGTAATTTGTTAGTTGTTATGCTTAAGTTAAATTTTATGAATATTATGCTTGACATTAAGCTTTACCTAGCAAGTAAATAAAACCGAGTTATTATCATTCTGTGTTTTATCCAACTTATTACAGCAACAATACGCTATTCGCTGTCGCGACGGATTGATATTACTGGCGGGTAGGATTTGGCCGAGGGCCGTAGTTTGAAGACCCCTGATATATACTAGAGAACTCTGAATATCTGCGTCTTTGGTGTGAACTGCACTTGTGAAACAAATTTATATCTTTAGTTTTCAATTCTTTGTAACTATAATAACCAGAGTTCTGTGTATATATATATAGTAATGCTTGTAAATAAAAATTAAAGTGTTCCCATGATCCTGAAAGTGGCCCACTTCTTGAAGCCGTTATAAGTCTAGTATAGGCAGATGTTACTCATAGTTACCGCTTAGCAATACTTTAATATAAGTCATAATATTAGCCCAATTTGTAAAATGCCGCAATATTGATAGCAAGACCGGAAATCTAATGTACGAAATTCATTCCATCTTCCGCCACTTGGTGAATAATAGATTTTCGTGAAAATCTGTTTTTTAAATCATCATTTTCGATTACTTATTTCAATTTTCAGTGTCATTGGCTTTTTTAGTGTGTGGGTAGGTTTAGAATCTTCAAATCGATTCATTGGAAATGATCACCGCAGATGCTTACCAGAGCTACACCCACTGTTCTTGTGATATCAAAAGGACTCTTTGTCAAACCGTTGACGTGACTGGAACTTTCCCCACCACTATGCACAGTTCGGGAACGTCAGTTACGGTGACAGGGATGCCACCTGCTTTTTTACAGTACAGCGCAGGTGTGTCAAGGAATCTTCCTCTGCCAGGTGATCTTTGTATCTCACCAACCCACAGGATTGTCTCATACCTATACATAATATTAAGAAAAAAATTTGTAGAACAACTTATGCCTTTGATTGAAATTTTTATTTACAAAATATGAAAAATTATTCTAGAATATATTTAAGCTTTTTGATGTACATTTTCTTTCTAATAGATCACCAAAAGTATTTAATCATATACCACAGGAGGGGTAATTAATTCAACAGGCATTTTTTAAGTTATACAATATATACAGGGGGGTTATAATTAAAGTGACCCTATTCAGATCACTCTAGAACCCGTTCTACCTAACCGATTTTGAGGAAACTCTGTCAGAATCATTAAAATTTATTCAAGTACGGAATATTCTCAGCGTATGCTCCATTGACATCAATTAT
>BPLR01018377.1:0-37118 GCA_021605095.1 Caerostris extrusa | reverse complement strand
AATTAAAACTCATAATTATAACTGTGTGGGTGTATACAAACTTGACAAGGATTAGATGCAGACTACATCAATTCCTGTATTAGTTGTGCACATACATAAAACTCATAGATTTCATTGAGATGTTTATATATATATATAATATTATTATTTTTATATTTTAGAAATTTGTATGTTATAATGTTTTGTTTGTTTCAAAATATTGAATAATTATGCCCTTAAGTTTACACTCGTTTTGTGGAATTTTCTAGTAGTTTATGATGCACAACCATTTCCAAAAATGAAATTCAAAAAATTAAAGATTAGAAATACAATAATAAATAAACAGAAGGGTTGCTAATACTATCCAAATCAGATATAAGCATTTCTCTTTTCAGAAATAATATGAAATATTTTTTGTACAAAAAAGAAACAAATTGTTTTTAATTTTATACTAAAAAAGTATATAAAGAAAAGAAGTGCAAAATAACTATGTTTAACACTGTTTATGACTGGACATGGCAATTTTAATTACTATTTAAATGTTCAGTTAAACTTTACAACTACATTTGTGGTAGTGTACAGAATATCAATCACATTCGTTTTTAGTTGCTGAACACTTAAACATCTAAAAAAATTTTAAAGATAGAACTAACACTCCAAAAAAGTCAAATGGGGACCTAAGTTTTGTTAATAAGGAAACCTGCTTTTACAACATTTGTAATTCTGTTAATCCTTATTTTATTGTTTTTGTAAATCCCTTCTCTATCTCTCTTTTAGTTTATTTTTCTTTTGTAATTTCATGTACTTCTAAATTTATTAATTATTTAATGTTTTATTATTTTATCATTGATTTGTTTGTTACTTCTGTGAGCCAGGTAATACTTTGGGGGGGTGCACTGGGGTTGCTTGAAAGCCTCAAATAAAATACAATTTCCATATCCTATAAATTTTGTGTTCTGGCATTATTATTAGAATTGAAATATTATTATGCAATAAAAACAATATTTCAATCAATTCCCTACAACAATATTTCCTTCAAATTGGATTCTCCTAATATTTGAACAGTTTCATTCAATGTGTGCTTAGTTTAAATGGAAGTTTTTCCTCAAGTCATATGCTAAAATTTATGATTGACAATTGTGCCATTTTCCTTAAATAACATGTAAGTTATAATATTTCTGTTTATAGCATGAGATATTTATGTGTGTTTGTTATTACCCTGTTTCTCGAAAGGTCCACCTAGTCGAGCAGACAGTTCTTGCTCCAAAGGCATCCCTAATCTCGCTGCTGCCTTGTTGGATGCCCACAGCAAGGGCAGTGCCTACAGCCCCAGCATGAGGGCCGGACAGTGAGCCAATCCACCGCCGAAGATGTATCGCCCCACAGCTCGCCACAGGTGTCTTTTACGAGGTAATTGGAAAGCACATTTTTGTCAGTATCAGGGATAATTTATTAACCATTAATTTGATTTATTAAAGATTTAACAAATTATTTTTAACTAAGCTTTTATTTTCAAAGTGTAAAAGGGAATAGCTAAACTTCTTAAATTACAAAGAAAATTTCAATATCTATTAAGTAAATGTGTTAATTAATATGGATATTTCATAATCATGTATATATAGTGCAAGTAAGATTTAAATATATTTTTCAAATATGTATAGAAAATACAATTGTTATTAAATTCTGTTAAGTTTCTAATGAAAACTTCTTTTAAAAAAATTGCTGAAAAAGATTTCTGTAATTTCTTTATTTAATTGAATAAGATTATTATATATATCTGATCAGCAGCAAATATTATCAATTAATTTATCTTTATGCATATTTAAAAAACATAATGTTTGATATTAATAGCTTGTATAATATTATTGTTGTTATATTATAAAACAACTTAAAAATTTTAATTTTCAGAAACATAATATTAAATGTATTAATCATTATAGTTTGAAGAATTAAAAATGCACTTCATAATAATACTTCTTCATTGGTGCAACAACCCCATGGTGGGCTAAGGACATTTTTTGCGGAATTAGGGTTGTCAGCCCAAGTCATATTAGACCGGACCTACTGTTTAAAGTGGATTAAATTCATAATATTAGGTGCACAAAAATCATTGAATTTCTTGCAAAATTATGCAGGTGTCAAGACACCTCGGCAGAGATAAAAATAAAATGTCTTCTCTAACTTTCAATGAACTACAATTATAAAAGTTACTAAATTTTCATGTGAGGTTCTTTGATTGTTTAAGTGATATTGGCAAGTTTATGAGGAGTCAGCAAATTAATATCAACTGTGATTATTTGCTTCAATTCCTGCAAATTAAAACAAGACATTCAAGAGATACAATTTTTCACATAACCAAGAATAAAAAAATTCATTTTAATAAGTTTAAAGAGTATCAACCAGAGTCTGGACTATGTTGAAATTTTTTAAATAGATATACACTGAAGTGACAAAAGTCATGGGATAGCAATATGCAAATTTTCAGATGGCAGTAGCATCGCGTAGAACAGGTATAAATGTGCAGAGCTTTCATTTCTGTTCAAGTTATTCATGTGTAGAGGTTTTGACGTGATGATGACCGCACGACGGGAATTAACAGACTTTGAACGCGGAATGTTAGTTGGAGCTAGACGCATGGGTCATGCCATTTCGGAAATCGTTAGGGAATTCAACATTCCCAGATCCACTGTGTCAAGAGTGTGCCGAGAGTATGACATTTCAGGCATAACATCCCACCATGGACAGCGCAGTGGTCGACCGCCTGCACTAACGACCGAGACCGGCGACGTCTGCAAAGAGTCGTAAATTCTGACAGACAAGCAACACTGCGTCAAATAACGGGCAGAAATCAATGTGGGACTTACAAGGGACTTGTCTGTTAGAACTGTGCGGAGAAATTTGGCTTTCTTGGGCTATTCCAGCAGAAGACCGACTCGAGTGCCTTTGACAGAACGACATCGCTTGCAGCGACTCTCGTGGGCACGTGGACATATCGGTTGGTCCCTAGATGAATGGAAAACCGTGGCCTGGTCCGATGAGTCACGATTTCAGTTGGTAAGAGCTGATGGTAGGGTTCGAGTGTGGCGCAGACCCCACGAAGCCATGGACCCAAACTGTCAGCAAGGCACTGTTCAAGCTGGTGGTGGCTCCGTAATGGTGTGGGCTGTTTTTCATGGCATGGACTTGGTCCTCTGGTGCGACTGGACCGAACATTGACTGGAAATGCTTATGTTCAGCTACTTGAGATCACTTGCAGCCATTCATGGACTTCATGTACCCAAACAACGATGGGATTTTTATGGATGACAATGCGCCATATCACCGGGCCACAACTGTTCGCGATTGATTTGAAGAACATTCTGGACAATTCCAACGAATGATCTGGCCACCTAGATGGCCCGACATGAATCCCATCGAGCATTTATGGGACATCATCGAGAGGTCTGTTCGTGCCCAAAATCCTGCACCATCAACGCTTTCACAATTATGGACGTCTATCGAGACAGCATGGCTCAATATTCCTGCAGAAGACTTCCAACGACTTGTTGAGTCCATGCCACGTCGAGTTGCTGCACTTTGCCGGGCGAAAGGAGGGCCGACACGATATTAAGAGGTATCCCATGACTTTTGTCACTTCCAGTGTATTGTGCATAAGAATCGTCTTAACATCGATGTTACAGAATATCAATAACTTAAATTGTATTTTCTTTAACTTAAGAATAATAAAACTGGATACATCATTTTAGTCTTAAATCAATGTTTTGATATATATTGATTTATCTTCCAATCAGTTTGTCGCTATACATGCACAATTTTATTCCAATATCGGCATGGAATTCCATAATTCTGCAGGTTTCCACTGTTATATACAGATTCTAATATGTTTAGTATTCTTGGTAACACGCAGAGGGATTGCTCAGAGATTTTACAAGGGATCATGCATAGAAATTTATTTTTGTAGTTACATTGAGTTAAAAAAATTTTCTATTTCTACTAGTTTTATTTTCGATGTTTTGAGTCCAATAATATTTGGACATGCTATATATTGAAATGCATTTATTAATTTTTTTTCATTCCTTGCAGATCGTCCACTGTCTTCGTCTCAGAGCCAGACGTAGCATTATGCCTGTAAATAAAATGTGAATTATCATTTCCGATCAACCAATTGCGATTAACTCACTTTGCTAGTTGGACTAAGGAGGAGCCGATGCCTTTTGCAATAAATCGTGATCCAAAAGTGCCATTCCTGGTAGCAGTGATAATGTTTCATTGATTTCAATTATCTGCGATTGTCTTACACATTCCAAAGACTTGCACACCTCTCAGATATGGAGTTTCATAAATTCATTCGTGTTTCAATAATTTGTGAAAGATACTTCTGTTGTTTTTTTATGGTTTGCTAGGGGAAAAAATGTAGTGCCAATTGTGTTAAATTTATCATTATTATTGGATAATTTTCTATAATTGGAGATAAAATACCTAATAATCTCTATGTTAAAATAAAATTCCAAATAATTGTCTAATCTGAAACACTATTTTAATGTATACTTTTACATAGATGAGAAAAGGTAAATAATAAAAGTTTTTATAGTGATTGTATAAAAGTAATAGCAAGTTTTATATTTCTCTCTTTATTTCCATAAATTCATGAAAATCCTTAATTGAATAGTAAAACACCAAATTTTTTATGTAATAAAAAATAAAATATCATGTATAATGTTTTTATACACGAAAAATTATAGTTAAAAAATGAGGGTTTTTTTTTTTTTTTATGTTCTATACGTAGTTGATAACTTCAGACAAAATCATTATTATTAAGGATAAAATATCAAGTAAATCTACTGTTTCAAATTTTATATTTGCTAATTATGTTCTGAATTTAAAAAATTTCCATACCGTAACAGTGAAAATCACATTACTGTGTGCATTTTTACTGTCCATTTTATGATTTGTGACTATCAAATAAATATCAGATTTGAGAATTTTATTTGAAATTAATTAAAATTGAATCAAATTAAACCAAGAAATATATATATAAAGTCTATTGTCATTCTCAGGTTTAAAAAATGTATACAACATTATTTTGCCACTATAAAAATATCATAAATGAAAGTAAATCAATTTATCAAAATTTGGATATGAAAATGTCTTTTATAATGAACAAAAATATCAAAATTTTTGAAAGTTCATTTTATATAGTATTTTTATGTGTGTTTGTGTCAACCTTAGAGAAGCATATACATTTGTCCATTATTTTTATTAATTATTGAAATATAAATGATCTTATGAAATTCATGTACTTTAGCAATGTACAAATCTTTTTTCATATAAATTTGTTGTCATTTGTTATCTTTGAAAAACAAATGACCTTTTACATATAATCTCAGTTTGAGAGCTAGCTGTAAATATTTGTACAATAAAAATAAAAAATAGACATAACAAGTCAATCAATTTAATATTGTTTATTTTACAAGATATATAGAACTAGATTTTTTTTTTTATAATATAACTGAATATTTAAATTATTTTGGAAAAACTTGTGTATAGTAGATTTCATATACAGATTTTTTTATTATTATTATTTAATAGTGAGTGGAATATGTAGATATCTAATTTTTTTTGTTTTTTGTTGACTTGATGATATCATTGTAAAATTTTTGGGTACTTTCGTGTTATAGTGGTTTTGGCGAAATATCTGGATATAGAATATCACGATCTATATTTGGCAATATATTATTGATCTGGCAATTGCTTTATGTATTTACTGTTGCAAATGTAGTTTAACTCTTAACTCTGTCTGATTTAAAACTTGTTAATTTAAGCATTCGTCAGGTTTCCTTTAATTTAGCATGCATAAGGATTTATTAAAATACATGCATTATATGAATTAAACTGCATTAATATCCTTTTATTTATAAAAATTGGAAGAACAAATAGCCAAGAGAAATTAATTTAACTGTCCAAAATTTTACTATTTCTGTTTAAAAATCAAAAAATTTTTTTTCTCCAAATGTAGTGATGTTCCAATTCTGCCATTTTGTTCTATTTTCTGATATTAAAGTAGTTTAAATTGTTTCTACTTAAAAAAATTAATAGGTATCTTTCAGTTGCTAGAACATTAAGTATCATAGGCATAATTATGAAATACTTTTTATGGATATAAGTGGAAGATATAGTAAATCATAACTTCTGATCACGGTCATTAAATCCTGATAATCATAACTTTTTATCATTAGTATGATAAATCAGAGTTCCTGGTTTTGACACTTCTTGATTATTTCGAAAAAGTCATAAACAAACATAATATAAATTCAAATAAAAGTGGAGTTTAATCCACAGCTTTGGCATGATTTCGTAAATCGCTAATCGTAACTTTCCAATTTTAGAACATGCAGATTTGGCACTTTATCGCTTTGAAAAATCTCATCACCAAAATATGAGTAATTTCATTCCAATCAAATAATATATATATTATAGCTCATGATGTAAATAAAAGGTATAAATTTCAACACTAAATGCTTATTTGATGGATTTGCTTGTTTATTCAATAGTTGTTTTCTATTTCTTACATCCAATTTCGCCAAGGCCGCTATAACTCTATAAAAAAAAACAATCTTTGTTTATAAAGTGGATTTTTAGATTTCGAAAGAGTTTTGTAAAACAGCGGACAGTGTAATTAAATAGAATTGTTTAATATTACAATGTATCTCATTTCAATATGGTATCGTATTAAAAATAAATTATTATTATTACTATTTTGTGTAATCGATTCTTTTTTGGATATTTTCGTGGTATAACGGCCTAAACGAAATTGTCGTGGTGAATCATGTAGTGATAATGGATTTGGCAAAATTTCCTGGATTGTGTTAGAGCTATTGCATTTGTTTATTAGAAATAGAAATTACCATAAAAAATAATTATTTTAACTTATTTAACTAAAATTTTGCAAAATATTTTTCAATAAAATAAAAAGAATGTTTTGTTCTAGAAACTTCGAATTATTCTCAATGTGGATGGCATTCTAATTTTTTTTTTATTTTTTATTTACGATGGTAAAGTTTTTAAATTAATTTCTACAGCATAATTAACTTATGGAAGCCTGATCATAAGTATAAATATAATACTTTTTTTCGGGGACCTTCGGCAGTATTCTTGTTCTAACTATAAATCTGGAAGAAACCATTCGCAATTCCTGTTCTGAAGTATTCGTTACAATAATTTAAATAATCAATAATAAAAGTAGTAAAATTTTAAGTTTAATTTGTAAAATAATTTTTAAAAAATACTACTTAATTATAAAAAATATATGCATAAATTTTAAAATGTGAGATTTACTTTAGATAAATTTGGCGCCAAAATGTTACGATACTTGTATTCTGTCTATTTCATATTTTGCTAAGGCTGTTATAATACGAATTGAACTTCTTTTGTTTTCCTCATTTTGTAATTATTATTATTTTGTTATGTTTGGATGGACTTTACTTCAATATTAATTTTGGGTCTTTTGAAGAATTTTGTTGAACTTTACGTGCTGTGATGTGTTAAGTGTTGTGATGAGGTATATACTATTTATTATTTTTTTAATGTGAAAATTGACTTAAGTAATGAAAAATGTATTAAATATAATTAAAAACGAAAATAGCCTGATTCTGTAATGTTAGTTTTAATTTATTTTATAGACTTTGTTTTGGTAATTTATTTTATCGACTTTGTTCATGTAGGTCCAAATAAATAATTTTCACACTGTTGACCACTTTTTATTTTCTTCTTCATATTCTTCTAATGTTAGTTTGTAAACTGTCCGTACAAAATGTAAGATGGTATTTCTCTGTGCTAAATTTGCAAAAATCAATCTTAAAATACAAAGTAAGAAATAAAAATGAGATTGGAGGCAGACTTCAGTACCTGAATCATGGATTTAAAAAAAACTTGAAAATATTTTAATTGCTAAAATTCTGAGAAAATGGACATTACTTTATTTTTTTAATATAGACATTACTTATTTTTGAATATTTGTTTAATTTTGGTTTAAGGTAAACCAACCACGTATAAAGCACTTAACATTAATTTTTTTAAAAATTGCAATTCTATGGTAAAGAGTCTTTTGTAAGGTTTTAAAAATGATATATTTAGTTTTAAATATAGTCTTCAAATCTCTTCTCAAGTCTTCTCTCAAAATTTCTCTTTCAAACAACATTTCCTGTATTTTAAAAGGAAAAATATTAAAAGGTTGAATGCTCTTAAAGCAATTGCTACTAATTCCTGAGGTTTTCGATCCTATCACTTAATTCAAATAACTTAACACCTTATAACATCTGGTTTTGCAACAGGTCTTCCAAGTTTACGTTAAGGTACCAGTTTCTTTAAGTAAAACTGGACACTGATACCAGTTTTATTTAAAGAAATTGGTCAACTTTCTTCGTTTCAGAGGCTGTATATGCTAGCAGAGCGCTTTTTTAAATTTTTTTATCAAACCATCACTGCTGCTCATAAGTTTAAATATAATAGCATTTTTTGTGTGTGGGGGGGGGGAACAAAAGTGAATATTGGAAAGATGGAATCATTTTAGCCTCTGACGCATTTAAGACAGAACTTAAAAATTCAATAGCAGGGATTAATTCCTTTTCACAAGAGTCTTTATCAGGATTCAATATTTTCACAGAAGCTCTTGCATTCCTTTTAACCCTTTCAACTTATGTTCTTTCATTTCATATATATATAATCCTCCCAGACAGTCTATCAGCATTACAGAGTTTGTAATATCCATTCCAATCGTATCATTCAGTTTCTTGGCAATAAACTGCAAGATCATTGCAATAGCATTTTATCCATCAATTCATCTGGTCCCCAGGACATGTCGATATTACGAAAAATGAATTAGCCGATTTCCTCGTGAAATCCACAGCAGATTCAATAATATTTCATTGGATATCACCAGAAGATCTCATATTTCAACAACAACAAAAAAGCACAGCTAAAAGCAACAGAACAGTGGATAGGTGGCAAATATGCTCAGGAATTCAGTCAGTTGAATAGTATTAAACCTTCTCACAGACTTTTCCCTAATCATCGAAAAGAAGATATTCTTATTTCCAGATTTCGCACAAAAAACATATTCTAGCAATGCAAACTCCATAGATTTGGCCTGATTTCATCTCCATTATGTTCGATCTATAAACTTTAATTACTGAATTAATATTTAAAAAAACTGTATTCATCCAGTGTCATCCACTACAAGTTAAAAAATGTATTTGAACTTGAGTGGATGAATAAAAAAAAGATGTTTTATGAACGATTGAAATTTTGAACAAGATATATATTGGGAGAGTGTGAGCTAATAGAAGGAATTGAAAAAAAGAAAACGAAAAATAATAATAATAATAATTTACAGATTCATAATTTACGATCAACACCCAAAAATATGTACGAGGAACAAAATTTTCTCTTGTCTACATCTAGAAACTCTCAGAACCTCAAAAACAAAATTTCTGGAGCAAAAAATGTATTATTCAAACTCAAATTCCTTATGATACACGAGTATTTTCGAATAAATGGAACTAATTTTAAGAATGTTAAATACCGCCAACTATGCAACACGATTTAAATCTTTCTACAAAGAGATCCAGTTTGTGAATGCAGAACATCATTATGGAATGTTTTATTTTTCGCGCCATCTTTTATTCATCCAATTTTCTAATCTGCATAGTAATGTAGGAATCCCAGCTAATGGCATTAATTTTTTCATTCTATTCATAAATGAAAAAATCCACCACCCCGTAGGGTGTAAGGGAAAAAATCCTTTTAAACACCCTGAGTGTAAGGTTGATGAAAAAAAGTTTAAAAAAGAAAGAAAAGAATTACGGTGGCATTTTCACCCTCATCTTTTCACGTGTGTGAGCAAACGATTTCGTGCCTCAACCCTTTTGAACCCCTTCGGTACATTTTTGGCTGATGGGGTTGAATGGCGTGGATTAGGGGGACTGTAAATAAATTGCGTAGGAGAAAAACCATAGATTTTGAAGGCTGTCATGTTATATAACGAAATTATATACGATCAATTACAAAGGTTAGGCAGTCAACCAAGATTTGTGACTCTTGAATCGGAATTTTTATACCGATTCTGATTCTTTTACCGGAATTTTATGTGCTATGATGTTTACTAAAGGATTTAGAAAAAGGGCCTGAATGGCCGCGTGTCTAGCGATCGGTGCCACAGTTTTCGGGTTCGAACCCCAACGGTGCTATGGATGTTTGTAGTGGTTCGGAATCCACTTCAAGCTGTAGGTCCCTGACTAATGTGACTGTCGAGTGTAGGGCTGACAACCCTATTTCGTAAAAAGAAAACATCTCCGCTCTCGAAATCTGCCACGGCCTTGGCCCACCACCACTGATGATAATGATTTAGAAAAATTCAGTAACTTTTATTGGAACTCTTGTATGTACAAAAAAAAAAAAAGTTTATTCTTACAGTACTTTTACAACTTTAAAGATGTACTAGTTGCACTCATTTACAAGACACCGTTGTACTCTCAATATATTTACAAAAATATAATGTCCTATAAAAATAACAGTACTGAATAAACAGGTACTAAAGTATTATAAAATAGCTGAATTCGAGTAAAAGAAAATTAATCACATGCTCTATTTGTAATACATTGAATAATATTGGTTCTTAATAATAGAATAACATGTACAAGATCTTCTTTCTTTGTGGATCCAAGATAGCTTTTTTTATAATCCTCAGTACTGAGAATAATAAGTTTGTATGCTAAAGCAGTCAGTGTCTTTGATACTAGTTGTATTATCGAGGAATACAGCTTAATTTCCTTCTTAACATTTCCTATTAATCCTGACTCCTACTCCTTCAAAAAAGATCCATTCCCGGTCTCTTCACCTGTGTAAATTAGCATAACAAAAAAGTATAAATTGCTTATAAATATTCCTTAAATACTTCAACATCTTTTTTTAAAAATATATCTATTTAGGGAATATATGCTAGAAAAATAAAAAGAATTGTTTTGTTCCTGAATCTCGAATACCACATTGGACTTCCAAACTAGGAGTGTACGAATCTTGACAAACGATGCAGGACCGGTAGCTTCTAAATAAGCCGTAAATGAGCATAGAATAAATCTGTAGACCGGAATGTCCTGTTGACAGCGAAGAGATCCATGCGAACCCTTCTCCGCAGATATCATCTATGAAGGTGTTTGTTCCAAATTGTAGTCGTTCATTGCAGCAGTGTAGCAGCTTCCCTATGGTATTCTCTAGATAACACTAAATCTGCTATTTTGATGAGTAGTGACAAATCACACTGGCCGAAATTCGAAGGTAAAAAATTTTCATTTCTTAGAAGAACTTTTAAGGTTTGTTAACTTGAATGCTTTTCTTGTGCTTTATAGTGTTCCTTTTTCAGAATTTGAAACGAACCGAACGCGATTAGTAGACGACCCCGAATCAGACGATTAACCCTCTCATCGAGTGTGGGGTATTCGAAATGATCTTCCACTTCAGCCTACTTACCGCTGAATAATGAAATGATGTCACTTTTTTGTTAACTTTCTGTTTCAGGTCCTAATTTTTTGGGTTGCTGCGTTTGGGTGGTGGCACTCTTGCAGAACACGCCAAAATTGGCGCGCAAAATTCTCCATTGTTCTTATTCCATTTAGTCTTCAGTTTCAGTTCTTTTTCCGTTTAAATGATTAATTAATTCGAATGAAATTTTTCGAATGTTCTACTAATTTAAAATTCGAATGTTTTACTGATAAGATTTTAAAAGTCTGCTAATCAATTCTTTCCATTAATATAATCAATTAATTAGATTAAAATATTCGAAATTTGGCAGCTCAATTCTTCGTCATTGATTTCATACTTACCTTGTTCAGTTCCAACGTTTTCGATTAAAACAATTACTAGTTAATTCGATAAAAAAAATTTCAATTTTTTTGCAATGCTTTTATTACAATTAATTATTTAATTCGATTGAAGTATTTAAATTTAAAAGTTTAATTCTTGCATTTTGAATATTCTATTCAACTTTAATTTCAATAATTTTCATCTTAAACACTTGATTTATTCGAATGAAATTTTTCGAATGTTCTACTTGTTTAATTTTCAATTCTTTTCATTAATTAAATATATAATTAATTAATTAGATTAAAATATTCGGAATTTGGCAGCCCAATTCTTTGACATTGATTTTATAGTTTTATTTAGTTCCAGCTTTTTCGATTAAAATTATTACTAGTTAATTCGATGAAAAATTTTCAATTTTTTTTTTTTTTACAATGCTTTTATTACAATAATTATTTAATTCGATTGAAATATTTAAATTTAACTGTTAAATTCTTCATTTCGAATATTCTATTCAACTTTAATTTCAATATTTTTTTATCTTTTAAACTCTTGATTTATTCTTTTATTTTTGAAGTTTGACAACAAGAAAAAATTGCCATTTTGGTTAGTGAATTCAATGTAAAAGGTGATTCCAACTGAAATGAAAAATATAAAGAAGTATTAAATTATTAAATGTAATTATTTTTAATATTAATTTTTTTAATTCATAACTGATTTGTTGCCTTTAATTTCAATTATTATCGTTTGAGCAATTAATTATAAAAACATTTAATTAATTATTTATCTGGTAAAAGCAAACCTGGTGTTTATTAAATTAAAATATATGTATCATATATATATTAAATTATATCTCAAAGTTTTATTGTGAAAACATTGCTACTAAAACATATTCTATGCTTTCTTTTGTGTGTTCTATTAAATGTGTAATTATAATTTTTCTACCTCGAATGACGATAAATTCGCCAAGTGGAGTTCCCACCTTTTAAATAGTCCGAATCCCCAGATACCAACGGTTGCCGTGCAGAGACCAAAGAGTTGAGGCAGCTATTCCATAGTTCAACATGTGTTCCGAGCTGTGGAAAATAACACTGTAACCGCGTGAATAACCCTTTCGTCTGATTGGATGAATCATTAATCATGTGATTTAAGAGACCTCCCCGGGATTCAAAGGGATTGCGATACCTAGCGGAACTCGGTTTCTGTTTTAATGCGGACAGGAAGTTTTGATTTTTAGAATGACTCATGCAAATGATGGAATATTTTTAACTGAAGTTATTGTATGACAATGGAGTAGTCAATTGATACCATTATGATTTCTGATGACAACAAAAAAAATGTTTGATGTCAAAAGAACAATCAACAAAAAATGTCAACAACGTGTTGTTGTTTGATGTCAAACAACAACACGCCACCAGCAAGAAACAAACCTTTGTCCCATCGCACAAACACTGGTGTAATAATGAATTTTAGGAGACAATAAATTACAAAGTTATGAGCATAAGTATTTTCAATTCTGTTCACTAGATGGCCTTTGAAATGACCTTGACTCAGAAGACCATAACTCTAACCATCAGACTGGTGTTTTCATTTTTAATTAATGTTTATCTAATTAATTAAGATTCCTGAATACGTATGGCAGGTTTTAAAGTGGAATATGTTTTATAGATGGGCTAACTGGTTAAGCCCATTACTCAACAATCTAATTAGTTATCTAATCTATGTTTAGTTAATCTTATCTCATTAACTGAGATTCCTGAATACGTTTGGCAGATTTTAACGTGGAATACGTTTTATAGATGGGCTAATTGGTTAAAACCGTTACTCAAAAAAGTGAGATGATGTTTTTTTTTTTTTTTTTTTTTTTTTAACAATTTAGTTATATGGCCTGTTTTTGTCATTGTCATAAAATGGGACTTTCAAAAAATGATTACAATGCCAAAAATAAATTAATTAAAAACAAAATTTTTATTAATTTATTCAGAACAATTATAATGTGAGTTCTGACATAATTTTTTTTTTCTAAAATAGTTGTTCTCAGATAAAGTTAAATAAAATATAGCGTTATAGGTGAAAGCAGAATTTCATTAGGAAAATAACAAGCTTGATTGGCAATTGGGGATATATATACAAACTAATTTATATAATATATTTTATTCTTGTATCAAATGGTTATAAACGACATGGTTATTAAAAATATGGTTATTTAACGTTAAAAATTAGTTATTAACAATAAACTGGCTATTTAACGACATACACATGCGCATTAGAGCAAATTTATCACGATATTGCAACATTTCATATTATTCAAATCCACCCTAATTTTAGGTAAAATCTCTTTATTATAATAAATTTTTAATAATTTAGAGAAATTGTTAACTACTAATGTTGTTTTTATTATATATTTTCTTTTATTTGAATAATAAAATATCTCGCTTCTTTTTAAACTAATTTTAGTTAAATTTTTTTTTTTTTTTTTTATTTAACTACTCATCATTAATCCTTTTTATTCTACTATTCTTTCTTAATATTTCTTTGTTCTTTTTCAATTCCTACTATTAGTTCACGCTCTCCCTATATATATCTTTTTCAAATTTTCAATCGTTAATAGAATATTTTTATTCATCCACTCAAGTTCAGATACATTTTTTTAAACTTGTAGTGGATGACACTTCATGTTAATACAGTTTTTCAAATATTCATTCATTCATTAAATTTAATTCATGAATTATAGTTTTATATGGGAGAAAAAAAATTTCTCTTATATGAGATATTTAGCAGGATATAAATTTAGGAATAAATACCATCAGTGGCGAAGTGTGTAGATCGCTGGGAAAAAAAAAATTATTTTTTTCAGATTCTTTTTTCATTCTGGGTTCTAATCTGAGTCGAGGAGGGAACAAAACGGAAAATGAAACATGTGAATAAATGAGTGAGAGAGATGGAAAGTGTGTATGCGAGACAGAGAGAGAGAATTTTTTCTAACCTAAAAAAAAAATGAATGAAAATTATTTATAAAGGACTTTCTGCAATAGAGTGAAAAAGTAGGAATTGACATTAAGAAAAACATTTTTCATTACTTGTTTATTAAATATTCCTCTTTTATTCGAATAATGAAATATTTCGCTTCTTTTTGAAATGCAACTAATTTTAGTTCAAATTTTTGTAAATTTAAATATTCATCGTTAATTCTTTTTTTTTATCTACTAGTCTTTCTTAATATTTCTTTTGTTCTGTTCTTTTTTCGTACAACGAACTTGAACAAATTTAGAATGTCAAAAATGTTCGTTTCATTTTAAGTTCAGCTGCAATTCGCAATACCCAAAACACTTACAAATAATTTAGAATGCAAATGCAGCTGGAATGAACACACATTGGAACATTTCTCCACATTATTGAAAATCCGTTTCTGTTTGCAGTGTCAAAGGTTTTCCCGGGCATTGACAGACGCACACTGTAATCATTAGTCAATCATCTGGTGGCAGACAGGCCATCATTACCCTGTTTCGTGGAGAGCTAAAATTAACCCAAGGATTCGTGATAAAAGTTTACCAATAAATCAATGTGTTCCATTGGATGCCAGGCTACTGTATGGATTGCATTTATTTATTTAGAACGTGTTTCCAAGATCTTTTCCATTCCAATACTGATTCTGTAAAGAGTTTAGAGTTGGAAAATTGAAATTCTTGCATCTGAGGAATCAATGAACATCAGTATGAAATCGATCTGAACGAGGTTATTCCCGATTCGAATATTATTTTTATCCATACAATTTTTTTATGCAAATGCACTTACTAATTATACTGAATTACGCAATAATATGTTTATCTTACCTAAAGGAAAATTTTAAAACTAAAATCATTTTAAGGAATTAATAAAAGGTATCTAAATTATAAGTTTTATCAAATAGCAACACACTTTGAAGACCAAAGTCATGTAATGCCATCAATTTCAAATAAATTAAAAAGATAGATTGATAAATATAAATTGTATTTATTTATTTAGAACGTGTTTCTAAGATCATTTTCATTCCAATACTGATTCTCCAATTCTGATTCTGTAAGAGTTTAGAGTTGAAAATTGAAATTCTTGTATCCGTGGAATCAATGAACATCAGCATGATTGTTCAATATTCGAATATTATTTTTATCTGTACAATTCTTTTTATACAAATGCACTTACTAATTATATTAAATTAAGCAGCACTATGTAGTATATCTTATCTGAAAGAAAAATTTTAAAGCTAAAATAATTTTTAATGTGTTAATAAAAAGCCTTTAAAAATATATATTTTTTATCAAATTGCAGTACGCATTGAAGACAAAAGTTACGTAATGCCATTAATTTCAAATAAATTTATTAATATTTAACATTTACGTCATTTTAAAATCAACTGCTCAGAATGAAAATATTAATTTTAACCATAATTATATTTTTATTCACATGTTTATATTAAAAAAAATTTTAATATTTATTAAATTTTATGTTTTTTTTTTTTTTCCTCAACAAAGTAAAATACTTTACATTATGTTATTTAAGATGTCGGGAAGTTTTCGGTCAGTCATTAATTTAGTTTTATTTTCTTTTGTTTCAAAAATGCTTTCATGAGTTGTTCAAATAAAAGATAAGAATACAATTATGATATATTGATTTCGAAAGAGAGATATAAAGTTATGCACTTAAATGATTTTAGTGTCAATAAATAATTTTATTTAATATTAAAAATGATTCCCATAGTCTTTCCCAATGCAGTGCTTGGCAAATGTTAGAACGCACACGAGCAATGAAAATGCGTTCGTTCAAGAAAAATAAATAAATAAAACATATAACTGTTATTTTAATCCGATATATGTTTTAAGAAAAGAAAATAATAATTTGCAAATGAATATTAAAATCAAATGCAGCTGAAATAATAAAAAAAAACGGCAGATGATAAATTATAAATTGAATGTGGAGTCACTTTTAATTTTCAAACGATATTTTCCTTTGTAGATTTAAACGAATTGAATATTCTTAATTAGTATTCTAACGACCTTGAAGCTGTTTGTTGCGTTCTTTACGAATGTTTTTTTTTTTTATTGAATAGTAAGTGATTTTCTTCTATTTCAAGAAAAATAAATATTTCTTGTTGATGTTTAGTTAAGAACGAATTTCTATATCAAGAATTCCTTTCTTTTTAATTTTTATTGAATCCAATTATGTTATTCTAATGATGATTTATTTTATTCATGCAGTTAAGTCAACTCTTCTATTTATTATAAACGATTTTTTCCAATAATAATAAATTAATCTTTGGAAAGAATTTATTAAACTTTTAACAAACAATTCGTGAAAATTATTCCTAAATATCAGAAAAATAAATAAAATGGTGAATATTTTAGAATTTCGTAAAATAAGCAATGTTTATATGATTTACGTAGTTTTATTAAATAATTTGTTGAATTATCGTCATAAAATTCTATAGAAAATAGAATACATTGAAGAATTGTCCTGAAAAAAAAAAATTCGTATTTTAAATTCTTACATTTTTTAAGTTTGAAATAAAATTTCTAATCATTTAATTTTATTCTAATTGCAATCTTCAATGTATAAATAAATGTGTTGAATGTACAGGAATGCACTAAAACTTATTGTTTAAAATTGTTTAATGATAGATAATTGAGTAACATTTAGATTTAAATGAATTAGCAGAATAAAGTTAGCTTCATGTATTTAAATGATTTTAGTGTTATTAAATAATTTTATTTAATATCAAAAATGAGTTTCATTGTAGTAGAGTGTCTGACAAGTATTATTTAATTATATGAATTAGAACGCACACGAGCAAAAATAATACTTCCTTGGGGGTAAAATATTTTCAGGTGTTTTCAACGCACAAGCTTCTTAATTTTACTGCTTAGTTTTGCGGAATTAATTTTTATAAAAGAACAATAGTGTTTAGGATTGTTTACAGTAGTAGTATGTGACAGAATTCCGAAAATTAAAATATCATTAACCTTTTGAATGCTAACAAGAGGATTTTAATCCCAAAAAAGAAAATCTTTATTTGTTTATGATATTATTAACGAAGTTCTTAAATTATTTTTTAGTATTTATTACACACAAATTATTTAATACGCTGAAAATAATATTTGAAGACTGAGAAAGCAAATTCGTTAAAAAAACAACGGTACTTACGTATTAACGGTACCTTGGCGACAGACTCGGCGGTTTTTAAGTGTCGCCAATCTAACGTCGCGATTCAAAACTGGTTGGCGCGTGTGCTCTTTATTAGCGCAACAATCGCCAAGGTACCGTTAATACGTAAGTACCAAAAAAACAAACAAGTATATACGGAGAGAATTTTTCAGTGCTGTGGCTTATAAAAACTATCTTAGATAAAAAAACAAAAAACTATAGATTCGTTTATGGTAAACGAAGTATTCAAATGCTTATGATACACAGAAACTTCAGGTATTAAAAAATAACTCACTAATGCTCTTTTTATTTAAACGAGAAATTTCACTCAATATAAATTTATTCAATTATGATAATTTAATTACGTGCAAACACAGCAACGGTATATCTTTCGTATTACAGGCAGTAGCATCAGATTTGATTAGATTCATGTCATTTTATTTTTTTACTTGAATTTATGTTTTCATCCACGAAGATGTTTTTTCTTTCATTTAATAACACTAAATGAAAATGTTCTTTTCTTTAATTTACAAATAAAACATAATTCATTTTATAAATAGATACTTTTTAATCATAATTTCTTTTTGCATTTATTTAGCACTAATTTCCAAGTGATATTATATTTTTTAATTTCTATTTTTATTAAGCTTGTTGTATACTTTTTGAATGCATTATTAAAAATTAATTAATTTTAATTAAATCTAATTAATTTTTTTTTATTAACTCTAATTAAATTTATTTTAATTTTTACTGTTTAATAATAAAAGCTATCTCAATTTCATTGTTGAAAGCTGTGTATCGCTTTCTGTATAAAGTTTCGTTTTATATAAAATATATATTTAATCAATATATAAAATATAATCGATAGTAGAACATAATGTGTATTTAAACAAAATACAAGAAAGTATTCTGCTTAGTTGCCATATGAGTGGTACTTATGTAACGTTAAAATTTCTCGTTTAATATTTTATGTATTATTCGAAGAAATCTCAATTATTAATCATATTCAATAGTTTTATGGCATCGACAACTATTCCCTAATTGTACCGAATTTTAACTTAAATTCTTTTAATTTTAATTTTTTTATTTTTTATCTTACTTTTATTTATTTTTAAATTTTTTACGAGTACCATTTTTAATTTTTAGAAACTTTATTTTTTTTATCACTTACTAACTTTTAAGCAGCCATTAAAATTGTAAATTCATATATGAATTAAGCTGAGGAGGTTAAGGGGTCTATCTCCATGGGTACTCCGTAATCGGTACGCCAGTTGCCAAATGTTAAAAAATAAATGCTAACTTAAATATGTAATGACTCAATCTGATTCCTTTTCAATGTTTCTTATAAATTTATGTTTCTAGAATTCTTCTCTCTGCAAAATATTTAATTAACATACGTTTTCAGCAACAGATTATTTCTGAAATGTCTGAACCCAAGAAACTGGGCAGAGCAAAGCTTCTGCTTACAATCTACGTCCGCCAAAACCGAAGGTCCCGAAACAAGCAGTTCTTCGTCTACCAAGAAGGATTGTTGTGAAACCTCGCGTCACCAAGAAAAAAATCCAGAAAAAGAAGGAAATTAAAAAGAACTCCTCGTGTCATGATACCTGAGAAACCAAGAATTTCTGAAAATGATCTGGTTCCCCAACCAAACAAGTCGAGTCCCGAAATATTCTGTTCTATCTGCTTGGATACGGAAAATCTGGTTCAAATTCGCCGCTTATTCTGTGGCCACGCCTTCCACTCAAAGTGCATCAATGATTGGCTGCGTTCCAAACATTCGTGCCCGGTATGCCGCTTACCGGCGCACGATTTATCTGCTCTGTACCTTTCCAGATTCAGAGAATTTTCCTACAATTTGACTCAGTTTCTTCGCCGTAAAACCACAAATAATGCGCATTAAACATTTAAAATCTTATGTTAACATTTCTATGTGCTCAGTTTGTGAGGAAAAATAATTAAAGTAAATTGCTGTATTCAATGAAGTTTTCTCCTAATAAAAATTTCACTCTCATAATAATAATTTTTTGTTGTTGTTTAATTTCATTTAGAAGCAAGGTCTTAAGCTAATAATAATAGATTCTTTCACATTAAAATGCGGCCTGGTGGCCAAGTGGCTAGGATGTTTGCAGTGGTTCGGAACTAACTTTAACTGTTGGGCGAACAGTTGACAACCTTATCTCGTAAAACGAAATATCTCTTGTCTCGAAATCTGCTAGTTAGCAGACGGTCTTGGCCCACCATGGGGCTGTTGAGCCACTGATGATGATGTATTCTATAAACACTCCACTGATATTTTCTATTTTTCATCGGGGAATTTCAGTAATTTTTCAAAAAATTTTCATTCTATTAATTTTGGAAGTATTCATTCAGCTATTCAAATATCCAGCTATTCATTTCCTAAACATTTCCAAAAATGTTTGCAAATGAGTGTTTCTTTACATAATAATTTTTTTTTTACCTTAAAACAAGGTGTTTTATTTTTAGTAAACCCACAATTAGTTTTAATTTTTTTTTTAATATTAAAAAAAAAGAGGATGAAAACTGTCACCATTCAGTAAAATAAAATCTAATTATTCACGCATTTTAAAATTCAAATCATACTAACACAATATATTTTATTAAAATTTAATTATTTATATATATTATTTTTATCTTTTTGAAAATCAATACAATTACAAAAATGAAATTGACTTTTAAATGGTGGAAATGTAGTCTTAATAAAGATTGAATGGCTTTAAATGCAGGACTTTATGCACAAACTTTTTTTTTGCATAATGAGTTTATATTTTTGGAGATAAATGTCAAGTGAATTCTAGCTTTTACCTAGAAATCGAAGAAGAAGATTTCTGTAATCACCGCAAGACAGGATAATCTGTAAAAACCTCTAAGTCGGAGAAATTTAAAACTTCGGTATGTAAATAAAATACTAGCAAATTTTCAAATAATCCGCTTAAATTAGAGAGAGCAAATCTTTTTGTGAGTTATGCTTCCAACGTGCAGTGAAACAAAAATATTTTTTTTTTAATTTCTCGTTTATTTTCTAGGAATCGGAGTATTTGTTTAACCTTTTTTTCTTGTAATTCGGCGAAATTAAGGCGTTTTGCTTTAATTTAAAAATGTTGATTTTGTTTTAAGATGTTGGTATTTCGTCAAGCTTTTCAACCAAAAAACTTACTATCTTGGAGGAAAAAAAAAAAAAACAAAACGTGATTCAGTGTTCTCAAGCAATGACCTTTCAAATAAATGAAAGAATTGGTATTTAAAAAAAAAAATAAAATAAAAGTTATTGTAGATTAATTAAGGAGCTTTACTGAGAAGCGAGATGCAATTTTGTTCTTGGTGGTGGAAAAAGAATTCTAAAAGAAATAAATCAAAAGTGTATAATATTCATTACTATATCCAGTTCGTTGCCATGGAAACGGGTGACATTTAATGATATAAATTTATTAGCCACGGTGTCTTTTATTCGAATCAAACATGGCTGTCATTAAAGTTATATAGAAGTTAACAGTTAAAATTATTAACTTTTAAGTTCAAATTGGGGCGAAATTCCAGTGTTCATTATAAGAAGGTTCTATTACGGCATGTAGCATAACTAATGTTTAAATAATAAATGAAATAATGTTATAATAATAATAATAAAAATAAAATAATGTTATAATAATAATAATAAATAAAATAATGTTATAATAATAATAATAAATAAAATAATGTTATAATAATAATAATAAATGAAATAAAATAAAATAAGGTTTTATATTTTTAAATATTTGAAAATGTTCTTTATTAAAAACCATTAACAGTAGATCGCAAAATATTTTTTTTTTTAAATAAAAATAATTTTTTGTGACAAAATTAGCATATTTTCAAAATTTTCTTTTTTGAAACAGAATAAAAATAATTTTTTAATTACGTTATTTATTATGGCCCATCGGTTGGGCTTCGTGTTCCATATCCACTGGCTGGCGATCTAGGCCTTCTGGTAGGACATTTAAGGGTAATCGTTTCTCATTTGTGTATCGCATGGAAAAAATCCGGAAATCTCCTCTTAATTAGCCTGATTGACGATGCCAAATATTTGGTGTCCAAACTCTATTGGATCTCCTCATTTCTAAAAGTAGAGACTGCAATGCATTCTGCCCTTGGGTTTAAATCTCGACCCTTCGAGCACTGATCCACTGGCTTGACAACGAGTAGAGCTTGCAAAGATATTTTCAATACAAACGAAATGTACCCTAATCCTTAAAATCTTACTCTTTGTGAATTTAAATTTGCATAAATCAAATCAAACTACATATTTTTCAAAAAATTCGACATCACAGAGTGAAAAACAATTGAATCAATTTCATGCAAAGGATAATTACTTTTAGGAATAGAAATTTTAATAACATATTCAATTACTCAATTATAAAAATGCAATTATAAAAATATTTAATTACTCAATTATAAAACTATGCAATCGCAATTATAAAAATATGCAATTTCTCAGAAAACACATTAAAAGCTATTGCTTATTAAATGTATATATTCATGGTACAAGATTTTAAAAAAATCGGCGATATTTATGACTTTATATTCTTCTCATAATACGATTTTTAAGGTTGGGTTTTTTATCCATGGAATTATGGGTATTCTGTTGGGAAGAGTGGAGTATTTAGCTTCCTTGACCACTTTTAATTTTGGAAAAAAAAAAAAAAAAAAAACTAATTTCTTTCACGCGCTTTTTTTTTTTATACATAATATATTATTTTATATGTATTTTTGTTAATTTCTTTCACGAACTTTTTAGTACGTAATAGCGGCCTTGTGGTCAAGTGACTAGCGCTCTGGTCTTTGGTACTTGAGTCTCGAGTCCCGGCGGTTGCATGGATGTTTGTGAGTGGTTCGGAATCCATATTAAACTGTAGGTACCGGTCTGTTTAACCCTCGCGTGCACAAAATGACCGTAGAGCGACAAAACAATAATGCATAATAGTTATTTATGATTTTTTTTTCTTTGAAAAAGTAGCTACGAATCAGTTTTGCATAAAAAGAAATTAAGTTTTTAAACAGGTCCTTCATCAGATATTAAATGGAAAATGACAGTTGTTGTCATAATATATATGTTTTTAAATGATGCAAAGCATCTAGCTAATATAAAATTTAAACAAATAATTGAGTAATTATTGAAAAATTTGTGTATCGGCCCAAATATATGTATGTATATTAGCTGATTATATGTATGCAGGTTATTTATTTCTTTTTTGCAAATTTTTTACATGAAAACGAATGTCTTATTTATTCAGAAATTCAGTAACTGTCTAAATGTTTTTTGATTAAATTACCGATATAAATGTCTCCCAGATAAATGTTTAGATGTTACCAAAATACTTTTTTTAACAATTTGCCATGGGTGACAATTCAAATTTTTATTTTTCATTTGTGTTATATAGTATATTAATATAATATATGACCTGTTTAAATGCTTCAATTTCTTTTAAACTGATTCGTAGCTATTTTTCAAACAAGAAAAAAATTATAAATAAATATTATGTTGTTTGTAAAAAGCTCGTGAAAGAAATTAATTTTTTTTTAAATTTCATATTAACTAGTTTTTATTTTTAATTATAAAAAATAAAAACATAATAATTAATTTTAAATTAATAATTTAAATATTTTTTATATAATTAAAAAATAATTTTTATATTTATATACTATGTATATAAAAAAGCTCGTCAAAGAAATGTAAAACTTTTTTTAAATTTCATATTAATTAATTTTTATTTTAAAAAATAAAAAAACATAATTAATTTTTTTAAATTAATAATTTAATTGTTTTTAAATTATTTTTTAATTTATAATTAAAAATATTAATATACTGTGTAACAATATATATATAAAACTATATAACATATTAATGAAATTAATATTTCAAAACATTTTAGTAACAAAGGTTTATTTATTTATTACTTTGGCTTAGTGATGAGAACTCTGGCGCTCGTATGTCACAGGTTTCGGATCCCAGTCTCGGCGGTTCCATGGATGTTTGTGGTGGTTCGGAATCCAACTTAAACTGTACGTACTGGTCTAATATGACTGTTGGGCGTAGTGATGACAACCCTACTTTGTAAAAAGAAAAATATCTCCTGTCTCGAAATCTGCCAGTAGGCAGACTGGCCTTGGCCCACCATGGGGCTGTTACGCCAATGAAGATTGGTTTGTCGCTCTATGGTCATATTGTGCAAACGAGAGATAAGCAGACCGGGATCTACAATTCAAAGTGGATTCCGTACCCCTCACAAACATCCATGCCACCGTCACTTATTGTATTCGAACCTGAAGCCTGGGATACCAAAGGCCAGAGCGCTAATCACAGGCCTCGGGCCAAGGAAGAATAACAATATATATTGGTATATATATTTAAATTCGTATATTTTATATATATTGGTATGATTCAAGAATGCGGTACTGAAAGGAGGGCAGACTTCTTCTAATAATATTAATCCTATTTATGAACAAGATTTCGGATTTTTCTTTAAAAACTATTTGCTTTAGCGATTCTCAACCTAACATTAAAATGTTTCTTTTTTTTTTTTTTTTATTCTACCAAACCGTAGAGCCAAAGTAAAGGCACTTTTATAAAACTAAAATTTCAAATATTTTAACAACATTAAAAAGAAATTCTATATTTTGATTGAAATTTTGATTTACAAAATAGTTCTTCCCCTACCCCAACCTTAAAGAACTTGTCCATGGTTCAAGGGCTGAATTCCCAAATTGGGTAATAGAAGAGAATTACTTCACCATGGGCAACCCGAATCAGTTAGGAAGCCTGGGCTGTAACCTCAGCAGCCTACTTTAACCTAAATAAATCTGGGGGTGCCAAGAGGAGAAAAAGAATAAGCGATTGCAACTGGTCACCCCCTTTCCCTTCAACAATAGTGTTTCAAACCACATACAATGCGCCATGACTCACTGTTACCTTGGCCGGACCATTTTTTGGGCACAAAAACCTCCACTCCCCCTACCCCTATCCCGATGGATGGAACACAATAGAAATCGTCCCACGAGTGCAAACACCGCTGCTGCTGCGGGACTTTACCAAACGATAAAATAAAAAAAAAAAAGTTCCATGGCAGGCCCCCTCTTTTTCGAACATCTGCCGTGGCGCGTGGCAGGCCTATGCGCGTGCGCTACTTTACATCAAGTCATGATATACACTGTAAATATTTCCTATCGTTTGGTTTTTGGAGGGCAGAAAAAAATGATTGCGCATTGAAATAGATCTCCGCTTTGTGTTGGAGGCACTTCCATCTGAAGGTGACCTTGGATCGCTTTTGCACCTTAAATAAGGCCCCCTTAGAATTGATATGCAAGAAAATGGTTTTGAGAGATGATTAATTAGTTTAAGTTGAAAATAAATCCCGAAAATGAATTGTTGAATAATATTTTTCAAGTGAAGAAATAAGGATTCAGTTTTTATGTGATTTCGTTTCGTTTGTTTTCTGTTGGCTCTAGAGCAGGAGTGGCCAATCCAAATGATCTTGCGGGTCACTTTGGAAACTCCGTAACTCCGCGGGCCGCCTATAAAATGATATATCCCCCTATTTAGATTTAGATCCACTATAGGCATTTTTTTTTTTTTGGAACGAAAATTGAAATATAATGAATTATGTTATTATTTTTGTGTTCACTATTATTCTTACATGTCAACAGAGATAGTATAATAATAATGATACTAGACGCAGATTGTAAAGAAATATAGAACACTCAAAAGGAAATATAAAAAAATATATATAAATATAAAAGAAATAAAAAAATCAAATAAATCAAAAATATTTATTTGACTAATGCGATAGTTGTTTCTTCACTCTTTCACTTTTTTTTTTTTTTTTTTTTTTGCAAATCGATCAAAATTTGGGTAATTGAATATACATTTAATTATTCTGTGAAGACATAACTGTTAACTCATATATAAGACAGGCACTATCTGTCCTCTATTCGCAAGAATATTATTTTAAAATCAAAGTTCATTTTTTTCTCATAGATTAAGGCTGTTAATTTTTAAATATATGGATGCACACATAATGTATTTTTAATACATTGGTTTCCACTATTTTGGCCCTCGTAAAATAAATATATTTTGTAAAAGTGGTATACATCTCACGGGCCGGAAAAATAGTCAAGCTGGGTCGGGGTTGGCCACTCCTGCTTTAGAATATTGTCCGGATTCTCTAAATTTCTATATTTTTAGTTTGATTAGTTTAAAATTGCATTCCTTTTGCCATGCAATTTTAAACCTCCTTGGACTAACTACTAATCTTAATAAAGCAGTTATCTTTATCTTTATCTCCCAAGCTGCAATCTTGGCAACTGTCTCCTGTACACCTAGTGATTGCTTCCTTGTTGAAGAGGTTAAGGTACATCTGTCCAATGCAATGGCTTCTGGCTGGGAGATTTTTTCAGTGGATTCTCAGCCATTGCGGGGTGCCTGAAAATGAAAAGGCGGACCTCTTGGTTGTAAGTTCCCACAGACACAATTTCCTTCATCCTTTCATCCATTTAGTTCCGAGGTAAAGAATACCTTAAAACAAACTCCTCTCAACTGATAAAAAGTGGAATACACTTGTTTCATCACCCATCCCAATGGACTTGCCCCGTGCAGTTTTTACAGCACATTTCGACAGGACGCTGATTTTCTTAATAAATACTTGCACCGTTTTGGTGTAGCTACTCATGATGTCTGTCTTCTGTGCTCGTCGGGTGAAGCTAAATTTTATTGGGCTGCTAGAGTTCTTAATAAAAAGGTTTGATTAACTTAATTACGAAAAAAATATATGCAAAAGCAGTCAAAGAAGAATTTTAATAAAAACATCCTTATTTAAACAACTCAAACAATTACCTCAAACAACTTAAACTTAACAATTCAGTATTCAAGACAGAAAGCCTCATGTAATACTTCAAAAACTTGACGGGGTTGGCTCACATTTTGATATCACCATTGAGCTTAGATGGAATTAAGCATTATCTGCCCACTAGATGGCGCCAGGCACGAGGTATTAAACTATAAAAAAAAATGACGAGAAAAAAAAATTATTAATTAAAATAAATAAATATTATTAATTTAAATTAAATTTAATAGTGAAAAAACTTCTTAAAGTTTTACAAAAAAAGAACTAAAAAAAATAAAAGAACTAGATTTCTAATGTATATATATATATATATACATGTGTGTGTGTGTGTGTGGTTGTTCTAATATAACTGGTAATACAGAGACTTATCAGCTGTATGCTATAAGCAAGGGCTGCACCGATGTTACTCATTGAGCACTACCTAGGGGCACGTATAGCTTGAAGATAGGATATGAACGCAAGTAACACTACCCCCACAACGCTAGTATTAGACCTTGACCTACGATTTAAAAAGTGGATTCCGAACCACTATAAACATCCTTGTCACCGCTGGGACTCGAACCCGAAACTGTGATACCGAGCGCCAGAGTCACTCGGTTTTACGGTCATTCTTCTATTATATATATATATATATATATATATATATATATATATATATATATATATATATATATATATATATATATCCGATATATAATAGAAGGACAGTATTCTATTCCTTTTATATATATAAATTCGTCTATTCTTCCAAAAAGTTAGAAAGACAAGAAAAATGCCAATGACGATTAGTTTTTATATAATGATATTGTATAGTATATGTAGGTTAAAAAAATAATAAATTTGGGGTACTTTTGACGAAAGTAAAATATTTATTTACACATTACGTCTAATAGAAAATTTAAACACACATGGAATAGGAAAACGCAGTTTTTTATTTTGTTTTGAATTTATTTTGAAGATAGATTTTTTTTTTTAAAGCATTCAAAAACTTCTTGTTCTACTGGCAACACTGAAGCTACTGTACTATAAAAATTACTGGCAACACTGAAGCTACTTTAGTATAATCTTAAAATTATAATTTATATAAGTTATGAGATTTATATGAAACATGTGATTACAATTTGTGTGAATCTTTAAGAAGTAAGTTTATAAAATTATTGTTTTTTTTTTTAAGTAACAGCTTAATGTTTGATAAGTCCTAAGTAAGTTTAATTATGTTCATTATTTTCTAGCGATGTTTAATTGTTAACATTGAAGTCTTTTTTTTTTTTTTCCCAATGTAAAGACATTCCAGCAAATGTGATTATTGTGAGTATAATCAAGGTTCTCTTTAAGAATTCGGCATTAACTAAACCAAACTAATACTATTGGAGCAAACAAATGTACTTTATTTCATTTAAAATTGTACTGGCGCGAAAATGTTCACCACGGTAGACAGAATATTTCCTTTCGGGAAGACTTTTAGGGGTAACTGCTTTACATCTGCATATCGTACGGCAACAAAAGCCCGACTCGTGGCTCAGTGACAACGTGCACCACTGATGAATATTAGAGCGGGGGTTCCATCCGCTGGCGGATTTGCTGTAGACACTGTTTCAAAGAAACGAGGAGGGGATGTTCATCGTCTTGCATTCATTGCGGATTGTTCATCATTCATAGTATGCACATGCGGGGTAGTTCCCCTAAAGATATCCCGGAAAGCATTGCTCTCCTTCTTCAGCGACATGGAGCCAAGTGAGACTTCGGGTGGCCCATCACAGCAGAAGCTGTCCGCTTTCCATTTGTCCATGCATGAGTGGATTACTCATGGGATGTCCAGGCCACACTGCAGAACATTGTGGATTAGACACCACACAACCCCTCCCCCAAAAAAAAAAAAATCTAGTAAACTGCCACCAACAGATTGATGACGCGACACTGTTACACGAGCTGTAACAATCTGCATCGTGTCTTTTTCGTTTCTGAACACAACGACTACAACGCGCACCACAAATAACTACAATTCAAACTTTAAGCTCTTCTTCTAAAAAGTGTCTGCTTCTGCGCAAAAACGCGATTTAACCAGCGTTGCCATTCAGACTTCAAAAAGAATCTGTATTTTTCTTCAAATTCCTTCTATTATCTCACACTCCCCCTATATATATCTTGTTCACATTTTCAATAGTTCATAAAATACCTCTTATTCCTCCACTCCAGTTCAAATACATTTTTTTTTTTTTTTTTTGGAACTTGTAGTGGATGACACTGGATGTTAATAAAATTTTTTTTTTTCAAATATTAATTAATTCATTCAATTTAATTCATTAATTTTAGTTTTATTTAGATTTAAGTTGCATGTATCTACCCATAGATGGCGCCAGATAAACTTAAAAAAATGAATGAAAAGTATTTGTAAAGGACTTTCTGCAATAGAGTGAAAAAAAGGAATTGATTTAAAATTTTTTTTTTATATTTTTTGTTTTGTTTTTTTCCTTTCATATTTATTGAAAAAGAAAAAACAATTGATTCATAAAACAAAACATAAAATAAAAAAATTATTCCATTTCATCATCACATTAGGGCTGGTCGGCCGTAATTCACCCACCAGCCAGGCACCTACGACCACGTGTTACGGCGAAGCTCACAGGGTGGAGATATGGCTTATTATGAGAAATGGCCGATGGGCAGATAAGTGCAGGTCATGTATCTGCGCTTCACAAAAAAGCTATAAATCAAAAGATTACTCATCATTTCTGGGGTTGATAAAAAGATGACCTGCTTTGGAAGGGGGAGGGGAGGGTTGATGAGGGGGGCGGGATGGTGGGAGGGTGGCGAAAGATAAGGGAATTTGGAGGTTGGCTGGATTCAGTTAGTGAGTGGAAATATTCTAGGAAAAAAATGGATTAAAAAACAAGTAAAAAAAAAAAAAAAAAAAATTTTAAGTCAATTCCTACTTCTTTACGTCAAAAGTCAAATTCCTTTATAAATAATTTTCATTCATTTTTAAGTTTATCTGGCGCCCTCTATGGGTAGATACAAACAACTTAAATCTAAAAAAAAAAAAAAAAATGAATGAATTAAATTTAATTACTGAATGAATATTTGAAAAAACTGTATTCAACATCAAATGTCATCCATTACAAGTTCAAAAATAATGTATTCGAACTCAAGTGGATGAATAGAAAGTATTTCATGAACGATTGAAAATTTGAACAATATATATATATATATATAGGAGAGTGTGAGCTAATAGAAGGAATTGAAAAATAGAGCTTTTACAGTCGTAAAATTTGTTTTCTTGTTTGTTAGGTTTTATTTCCACTTGATATTTTTTTCTAATGCAGCTGGCAAAGACGTAGACAGTTGTCTTGGATGCCTTAAAGCAAGCGTTGCACTGACGTTACTCACTATCCAGGAGGTGCATGTAGCTTGAAGATAAGCTACTGACGCGGAGTAACAATAGCCCGATAACGCTCTAGGATCATGTTAGACTGCGACCTACGGTTTAAAGAGATTCGAACCCCTTACAAAAATGCATGGCACCGTCGGGACTTGAACCCGAAATCTGTGGAATCGAGTGCTAGCCACTCGGCCATCAGGCTCCTTTCCTCTTGCTATTTACGATACTATTATTTTTAGAAATACTGTTCAACTATAACTTGCTCAGTATGTCTGTAGCCTAGTCCCTGGCCTACTGATAAAGGACGCTTGCAGAAGGATTATGGTTCAAATACTCTGTAGGACTCCGGCATGGGTTTCAGAAACGAGAAGACTCCATTGCAATTGCGAAAAGGTGCTCATTGATAATAATGTAGCAATGCTGTCTGTTGAGAGCTTTCTATGTTTTCTTCCATACGTAACTGTGGGCCCATTGTCTCTAAAAGTTGTGTCGAAAAGCAATACCCTTTTTCATCCCTTGTCAGTAGAATACAAGTCAAAGTCACTGATATTTAATAAAAAAAACCGATACATAGTCACGGAAGCTTTAAGTTCGACATCACATTTCGTGCTTCGAACCAGGCTTCTCTAGTCCAGGTTCGAATCCAGATGGTGGCATGGATGTTTGTGAGTGGTTCGGAATCCACGTTAAACTGTATGTCCCGGTCTAATGAGCCCAAAGTGTGCACAAGAGGACTGTAGAGCGAACCTTCCACGCGGTTTTTTAGGCTGAAGTAACTATTTTTTTGCAACAAAATATGCCGTACTATACCAGCCGACTTTTGAAGCTCTAGTGCAGACCAACAGAACGGAAGTGCGAGCTCTACGGGTTTTCTCAAATACGACACGAAAATGATTTGGTTTGGTTTGTCGCTCTACGGTCATCTTCTGCGCACGAGGGCTTAACAGACCGGTACCTACAGTTTAAGGCGAATTCGAACCACTGCAAATGTCCATGGCACCGCCGGGATTCGAACCCGAAACCTGTGGTACCAAGTGCCAGAGCGCTAGCCACTCGACCAACACGAAAATGAAGGGTAGTTGTTCCTAAAAGTCAGAAGGAGATCTAAAACCTCATCCTCCATAATGAGGGCTATTCGTGGTATATATAAAGATCCCACGAGGTCGCTCCAATGTACCACAAACAAACAAAAAAAAAAAAATCTTGTCAAGGTGTCAGTGTCAGACAAAATGGCATACATGTCCAGTATCGAAAATACTGTATATCTAGAACTTCTTGAACTCTTTACCATTTTACTTTTGAACTGTAACCGTATTTCATTGTTAGTAGTCACCGGCAGTGTTTTTTTTTTTGTGTCCGCTATTATTTTTATGTATCTACATCGTCATTGTAATACTATGTCCAATAAAAGTATTGAGGAAATATTTGAATTGACTGACTACATCCCGACCTTGTAGATATCTCATCTATGCTTCGTTGAACTAGAAAGGTGAAAGAAATTGTATATGAAATGTATAGTTTAGCGGATTGTTTGGTGAGGTAAAATCAATAAGTGCCATTCTGTGAAATATATGGCGGTCAAGAGCGGTTCCTGCCGAACCGTCAAATTGTAGGGGAAGGGCATCCTTATATTTTCTCAACACGGGATATTCTCTGAATCTAGCTGTCTTCAAATTTCTTTGATCGCCAACCTCAAAATCGTATGAAAATAATTTAAATTTTTAAGCCACATAATAAATATATAATATATCTAATATATAAAATTCTCGTGTCACAGTGTTTGTTGCCAAACTCCTCCGAAACGGCTCGACCGATTCTTGAAGGCTTGCAGGTCTGCGAATCGGTCGTAATCTATTTCTTAAACCCCTAAGTGATGAGAGGGTGGTCCACGACTAAATATTTTTTAAAATTTCTTTTCGTAAAACAATGTAGTGGTTTTTTTTTAATTTTCTTAGTGACATTGCAGCACGTGTGCTTAAACAAAACCAAGACTTTAATCGGCTTCCTTTTTTTTTGACTTTTTATTTAATTAAGTGATCTTATATAAATCAACGTGTTGTGAACTCTCGCCAACGGTCGTTGCTTTACCTGTATATATATTATACGCAACGTTTTTTGTGAGAATATTTTTTCATTTAAAAGAGAAATATTTACGTGTTAAATAAATATACGTGTTTTTTATCATTGTTAAAGGTAAGTCAAATAATAAGAGAACGAATGCTGTTAAATTTTGCACGTAGTATGTGTTTTGTTAAGTTATAATTTAATGCTACACGTGCAACGAATATATTTACACGTGTAGCGTGTGTTAAATGTTTAGTAAAAGCAAAAATTGGCAACTTTACATGTGTTCTAAGAAAAATAAAGATGGGCTGTTATATTGCTTTAACTTACAGGTGTAATTGTGTTGTAATTTTCTTTATTGTGGCGAATCTAGGTTCCAGTAAAGTAAGTGTTATTTGCAATTCGAAAGCATAAGATTATCGGAAGCAGAAACTTATAACGATAAAACTATTTGGCGGCACTTCATTTACCCCCCTTTCAGGTGATTTCAGGCAAACACTTCCGGCATTCCACGTTCAACGTACGTTGATGAGATCAACGCTGCTTAAAATCATCGTCACTGTGGCGTACTGTTGAAAAATGACAACTAAAAGTAAACATGCGCGTTCAAATGCTTCAAGATCCATCCGCTGAAACATTCCTCAAAGCAACTGTTAGATAATGGCGATTGGAATTGCTGTACATGAAAATACTGGATGCATAAAATTTCCGATAGATTTCTGCACAATCATCGACTCGCAAAATAATCTCATCGACCACATATTTCCCGATATGCACACAATTCCAAAATCTTGATTGGTTGGTGCAGAAAGAGCAATTCTTTTGGCAGCAAAAAAATGTGGACTTCAATGGCTTAAATTCCAAGATACAGCAGTTGTTGCCAGGGGACTTGTGTCATACAAATCTATTGATACAGTTTGGTGACAATGAAGCTGTAAATTATCCAATTGAGTTTCTTGAATTCATTGATTTTGCCAGGCATGCCACCGCATCATTTACATAATTAAAGGTTCGATCTCTCGGTTATTTTGATTCGTAATTTGAACTCCAATTACTTGCTGTGTATTGGAACACGATTAGTCATTAAAATTAATGAAAACGTTATCCAAGCCAGCATTTTGAATGGCAAGTTCGAGGCGAAAATATATTGCTGCCACGAATCCCTATGATTCCCACAGATGTGCCAATTGAATTCAAACGTATTCAATTTCCAATTAGATTGGCATTCGCAATGACAATCAATAAGTCGCAAAGGCCAAACGATGTCTGTTTGTGGCTTAGATTTGGGCACACCGTGTTTTTCCCACGGACAACTATACGTGGCATGTTCGCGTGTGGGTAAACCCTCCAGTTTGTTTGTGTTGGCTAAAGACGGGCTAACCAAAAATATCGTACACTCCATTGCACTTTGAGATTGATGTTGATTATTTTTTTAATTGCCATAATTAGTAGTAAATATGTAAATAACTATTTTTTGATGCATATACAGCTATTATATAATGTAATTTAAAATATATTTATTAATTTAATAAAATATAAAGGATGAAATAAATAAATGGTTAGTGTATTATCATTTTATACGCCGTCATTGTCTGCGACGTTCCATTAAACTTAACAGATTACATAGATTTCATTAACAAGTAAATTTATTAATGTGGATGAATAAACTTATTATTCAAAAAAAATATAATACATAAAGAGAACAGTAGTTAAATAAAACTTATAAAGAATGTATCTCATACTGCGAAAAAAGTTAATTTTCAACTTATATCATAGAAATACAGAAAAAAAGTTTTGAAACAAATAAGACATTAGTCAATAGAAATAGAATATTTAAAAATTTGAGGGTATAATTTCACGATAAAACAAAATATTGTATTCACCATTTTATAAAAATGTTTTTCAATTTGTTTGAATAGGTTGCTAGAGAAAGCAAAGGAGAATATTTAATTAAATTTGACCTTCTTATTCAGCTTTAAAATATTATAAACCATCATATTATAATAAATAATTGCCATTGTATTACAACCCGATTATTAAAAATTAGCTTAAGAAAAACTAATGGAATGAAAAATCATTGTCTAAAAGATGATCTAAATTAATAAAGCAGTTATGTCAACAGAAATTTTAGATGACGGGAACATAATCCAGTCATGTATAAATGCAAAATGAATCTTCATTAAACTTTAGATGCACTGTTCTTTCATTTAATAACACAGAAAACAGTATATGATGAAAAAAAAAGATAAAATAATCGAGTGATCTTAAAAATCTCACAGTAAGACAAAACATAATAAAAAAAGCTAAATAAAGCAATTAAAAATAAAACTAAACAGGAGTAGAATTTACTGCAATGGCCTTGAGAATCACTAGGTGATCCAAAGAAACTAATTTATTACAAAATACTTAACCACAACTATTAAATAAATTTTAGAAATAAATACACATATGCATGCAGGCACTCCCCATAATTTTCTAGAATCGTATAATTAACATAATTACAAGCAGAAAGTAGAAACAATTAAAAGTTTGAAATGATTTTAACATGAAAGAAATAGAAATTTTAATTGATAAAAATCAGAAAATATCTTTTGTACATGGTCACTGCTAAAAACTGTCTGCTTCACAATAATGTTTAAAAATAATTTGGAAAATGCTTTGCCATGCAAACTTTAAATTTTAGCTTTTTTTAAAATAAGGTATTAATCATAGAAAGAAACAAAAATTACAGCAGAAAATTACATTAGAGTCATTACTCAAAAAGTAAGCAATTTTATCAGGAAAACATTTTAAAATAGCTTCGAATACATATAACTTTGTTAAAATAAAATTTTACAGATCATCGATTCGTCAAAGTTACAAGAATTTTATTAAGACAAAAAATTACTTACACGTAAATTATCTGTTCTTTTGCAAAAAATGGTGGTTTTTTTGAAGGGCAAGTTTCAAAAGTAAAACTAGAATAAAACATCAAAAATAAGTGTCAAGTCAAATATCATACAAATTACTGCAATTCATATTATACAATATGCCATAAATGGTAAACATATAAACACTATGTTGCCTCAAAACCCAGGTTCCCATGTATAGGGAAGTCAACGCCCTATAATATAAACATCCTGTCTGTGTGGGGTGAGATGATGGGAGAAGGAGAAAGAATATAATACAAGTTGAGTACGTGTATGTAAAGAGAGAAAGTTGTGTGGCGAGTCCATTCTCGAGTGCGGTGGCTGCCTAAATAAAGAGAAATACAGTTCTTATGTTTTTATTTGTTTGTGTGAGTGAGCTACCGAACAAACTCAATACAGTCATTTTTAATTCCTTTTTATTTGTCCTTCACTAAGTTGTGAAGTCTTAAAAACACATCTATTATGGCATTTTTTTCCCCCAGGAAGTCAGTATATGAACTTAATAAATGAATAAGTTTTGTTTGTTTTCTAATAGATTACTTTTTACTTGGTAATATTCTTCTCCATTTTTTACAATACTAAACTTATCAAAGAAAAAAAAATTCTATCAAATAATTTATAACAAGTTTTGTTCAAAATTTTATTGTATATTATATATATATATATATAAAACACCATATACTGATAATTACAATTATGTGGTCTGGTTCATAAAATCCTCATCACAATTTTGGGATTGTATAAAAATATAAAAAAACGATTTTGAAGGGTTTTGTTTGTTATTAGACAAATGGATTTTTTTTAATGTTTAATTTATGTTCATATGTCTACTACCTGTTGAGGTATTATTTTATTATACCTATTTTTGAATTTGTCTTTGAAACTATCAAAATCGATATTTTGTAATAAAAAATATACTTTAAAAATTGTGAATAAATAACATAATTAGAATAATGCAAAATGTAATTCCATTTTTTAAATAAAAATGATGATTCAAAATAAAAATTTCTACTTCAATAAAATGGGTGAATTTTTAAATTTATTTTCTTTGAGATATTAATAGAAAGGAAATGAAGCTTGACAGTAATAGATATTTTAAAGCTTTTAAAAATAAAATTAAAATAAAAGCGTCTCTGAATTTTATACACAAAGCTATATAATAAATAAATGATATAAATATAATTTAAATGTATAAATACAAGAATAACATTTAATTTTTAAAATTCTACAAAATTTTGGTATTCTTAAATATATTAAATTAATTACAATTGATTTTTTTTTTTTTTTTAAATGCAAAAAAAATCTGTAAGGTAGAACATGTTCATTGTACTACAGATTAAATCGTTACAGTAACTACAGTAATTAAATAAAAATACGTAATTAGAGATGATATTTTTTTCTTAAAATATAAAAACCAGGTACCAACAGAAACCTATTTTGAAATAAATAACTTTCAGTAAACAAAAACGTTAAGCTATGATAAACGGGGAGATTTCCAAGCGGAGTGCACTCGGTTACAGTTATTGCTTTTGGAGCTTCTGCGCTCAGTTGACACTCGTCAGTAAGGCGAGAAATTCCTTTTATGGGATGTTTTTCATGGTAACTTTTGTGGGAAAGTGGGGGACTCAGGGTTATGAAAATACCGTTACCAGTTTCAGGAATATATTATTCCTTTACGGTGGGTTCCTAGAATGTGGAGGGAAAATCGAAGGAATAGAATCGTGGAAAGAAACGAACTAGTAGTATACTATTAGAATCAAGAAAAACACATAAATCACACTAATCATTTGACAAATATTTTTTAACTTCTTTATATATTTTATTATATATTTATATCTTGTATTACCATGCATCATTTATTTA
>BPLR01018376.1:0-14780 GCA_021605095.1 Caerostris extrusa | reverse complement strand
TCCTTCCAAATGCAGCAATTGTTTTGCACATAACCAAAAACGCAATCTAATAGACACTAATCACAGCTGCGTCAACAGAACCTGTCGAACATATGAGCGAACAAAAGTTTTACATCTCTGCAATAGTCTTGACCTCTACATAGAAAATGATCCCAACTCCCCACCAACCTACTCATCCAACAGAGGAAATAGTTGGATTGACTTACTCATCACTAACAATATTAGCGAGGGTATCACCCTGGAAGTCCGCGACGATGACATCACAAACAGCGATCACAATATGCTCTTCATTGAATACCAAATAGACAATCAAGCTCACCATAACTCTGGCAAAATTTCCTTAAAAAATTTCAACTGGTGGAAACTTAAAACAAACCTTCATTCCATTATCTCGGATAATCTCAATCTTGACCTTATTAACAACCATGACATTAACTCCTTCATTAATAATATCCAAGACAGTATCTTCATGGCAAGCACCAACAAAAATAGCCACAATACAAATCACAACAGTCAGAAGAAAAGATGCGCTATCTGGTGGACCAGGGAACTACAAATAAAAAAAGGCTACACTAGGGCACTTAGAAGGCTCTATCAAAAAGAAAAAGACCCTTCTACAAGAGACACCAAAAACAAAACTACAGAAAACATCAGACCAGCTACAAGAAACTCATTCTTAACACTAAACGAGCCAAATTTAAGGAATTCATTAATAAAATCCCTAGTAACAACCTCTTCGGCAAAAGCTACAAGATATTCTCAAATAAAAGAAAAAGACGCAATATCACCAAACCTATTCTCACCAATGCAGGATCGCTGACAAACAACATTGTTGAATACAGAGAAGCCATAATTGACTACCATTTTCCCTGGTCTAACAGACACAACTCAGACACCCACAACTTCGACACCACCGACATTATTCTATTCACCTCTGCAGAAATTGAATCCATCATAGACCGAATCAAACCCAACAAAGCTGCTGGTGTTGACGGAATTCCGGGGAAATCATCAAAGAAATTTTCAGGACTAATAAAACCTGGTTCACTACTCTTTTAACAGTCTCCTGGAAAGAGGAATTTTCCCAAGTATCTGGAAGATTGCAAGAATTGCCCTCATCGAGAAAGATAATAAAGAACACAACCACCCGTCGCACTTCCGCCCAATCTGCTTGCTACCTTGCTGGGGGAAAGTATTAGACAAAGCAATTGCCGAAAGACTTTCCTACCATCTTGAAAATGGCAATCTTTTGCATGACCACCAATATGGATTTCGGAAACAAAGGTCTACCATAACGGCATTAGACAATATCGAAGTTCCACAGTTCAGCTGAAGAATGTCAGCATATGACATGCCTGATTTCTCTGGATATGGCTAATGCGTTCAACTCAGTTGACTGAGGAATTTTGATGGACAAAATTAAATTACTTCAGATCCCCACCTATCTCAAAGCCATCATACAAGACTTCCTACGCAATAGACAAGTTCAGTTGGGAGACAACTCGAAATACTATAACAAGGGAGTTCCCCAGGGTTCTAGCCTGGGTTCAATTCTTTGGAATATATTTCTTAATGATTTACTGGAGACTAACTTCGGTCTCCATGCCAAAGTTCAGGCCTTCGCTGATGATCTACTTATTATGATCACAGCACCAGCATCTTACCACTTCACCAATAACAGCAAAGCAGTCTTAGATATAATTAGCAACTGGACCAGACGGAATCTCATGACTATCAATAACCTCAAAAGCTACTTTACTATCCTCTCCAAAAAGAAGTATACTCATATCCCCTCCATCAAAATTGATGGTAATAACATTAAATTCACTAAAGAACTGAAATACCTTGGCCTTACAATTGATCCAAGACTCTCTGGCATAAACATCTAGCCTCTATTCAGGATAAAGTGCACAATCTACAACACAAGTTTTACAGGATATCACGAGCCACCTGGGGCCTTAATCCACAGGTCAAGAAAGATCTCTACAATAAAGTTTCAGACAGAATAATTGCTTACGGTCATGAGATCTGGTTTCAGAACAAATCTAAGCAAAACACCAAACTGCTTCAATTACAAAGGTCTGGTCTTATTAGCATTACGAAATGCTACAAGACAGTCTCCACGGATGCGATTCAGGTACTGGCTGGAATTCCCCCAATAGATCTTAAACTACAATTAACAACTGAACTCCACAAGTTCAAGAATCACAAAGGGCCACTCACGGTACAAAATATCAAATATGACAATCTTGCTCCATCAAAGGAACCCCACTTCATTGCCCCGTGGGATAAAAAATCCTTCAAATGGAATTATTACACAGAAAACACTGCGGGTACACATATTTACCGACGGGTCAAAGATGAATGGTCAAGTAGGAGGAGCATTTGTAACATTCACAAATCGCACAGAAACTTTCAACAAAAGCTTTAGGCTGAGCGACAATGCCACGGTATACTCAGCCGAGCTTATTGCTATTAAGCTGGCCATTACGTACGCTACAGAACACCATCTTCCAGTAGCGAACATCATCTCTGACTCGAGATCGGTGTTACTAGCAGTTGAAAACCCCAATAACTGTGACTATGACATTATGGAAATTAAACGCCTCTTGGCAAATCACGATGGAATAATTCGTCTGTTCTGGATTAAAGCCCATGCAGGGTTTTCGGGCAATGAAAGAGCAGACGAATATGCCAAACAAGCCACCACCAAAGACGCAATCGACATTGAGTTGGCCTTCGACATCCCCTTTGTCAAGAAACTATTAAAAAAAGAACTTAACAGACTGGCAGATTCGATGGTCAGCGTCAACAAAAGATAGAGAAGTTTTCGCACTGCTCCCTACTGTACGAACAGCATACAAGAGGATTTCTTCATTAATCAACTGATCACGGGACATGGAGCTATTGGTCTCCATCAGGAACGATTCTTCGGGAAATCCTCCTCATGTTCCTGTGGTCAACAACTAGAGGACCGTACCCACATAATTTACTATTGCACAAAATGGGCACATATTAGGAAAGACTATTTTCCTTCCAACCATCATAACACCAATATGGATCTGCTCCTATTCAATAAGAAATCTCGACAGGGTCTCCGGCTGATTATGGAGGCCAAACTGAAAGACTCCATCCAACAAACGGAATAGTTAAGCTACCACGGTACAAATCGGACAACATACACATTACAAAATGGACTAATGTACAGTATTAACATTGACTTTCTATTTTCTTGACTTTTTGTGTTGTTAGTTTTATCTTCTCGATTCGATTTGATTCCGGGAAGATTATAAAAGAAATGTTTTATGCAAACAAATCTTGGTTTGTCTCTGTGTTTGACCAATCTCCTCAGACATGGGATTTTCCTAAACAATGGAAGATTGCTAAGGAATCTAATAATTTTTTTTTTTTTTTTTACTTTTTTAGACTCCAGTTTGCCAGTTTTTTTGGGGAAGAGATTATTAGATTTATTTTTTTCTTCTCTTTTTATATTTTTTCCGATTTTTAATTGTTTCCTGGATTTCTTTTCTTTTTTTAAACTCATGTTTGTGAAAATTGCAACACCATGAAGGAATCGTCATAATTGAATGAAATTTAATACACAGTTGAGTGGTACAAATAAATGATTAAATGTTCAAAGCAAACAAACAATAACAAGAGATCGGAATCAGTATTTTGTGTAGCCACCACGTGCCGCAATAAGTGCTGCTACACGACGTGGCATGGAGTCAAACAAATTTTGAATGTCTGCCTGAGGAAGAGCATTCCATATTGTTTGTATGCGCACCCAAAGTTCGTCTGCAGAAGCAACAGGACGAGGATCACGAGCGAGACGCCGACCAACGAAATCCCACACATGTTCAATCGGCGACATATCCGGGGAATACGCAGGCCAAGGAAGAAGCTCTACCTGCTGCGTTGCAAAGAAAGATTTTACAGTCCTAGCGATATGAGGGCGGGCATTGTCCTGTTGAAATACAGCACAACATCCTCCACAACATCTCAAGACTATAATGAAGGAATTCCACAGGGATCCAGTCTTGGACCGGTACTGTGGAACATTTTATCAATGACATTAAGATCAACTTCGGGCCAAATACTAAAATTCAGGCCTTTGCTGATGATATTATAATCATGATTCAGGCACCAGCCACTTACTGCTTGACTCAACTAAGCAAAGACCCACTGAAAATCCTAGACTCCTGGACCAAAGATCACTGTCTGACCATCAACTATGACAAAAGCAACTACACCATTCTCTCCAAAAAAATATACTCTCATCTTCCTTCCATAAAAATCTCCACTAATAAGCTTAAATATACTAAAACCATCAAATACCTGGGAATAATCACAGACGCCAACCTCAACTGGAACTTTCACCTTAACCACCTTCAAGACAAAATCCATAGCATCCAACATAAGTTTAATAGAGTAACTAGAGCCACTTGGGGTTTAAGCGCCAGTTAAAAAAGAAATATATCTCAAGGTTAAAGACAGGATCATCGCCTATGGTCACGAGATTTGGTTCCAGGACAGGGTCAAGCAGAACCTGAAAATCATCAAATTGCAAAGGTCTTGTTTAATCACAATTACTAAATGCTATAGAACAGTGGCTACGGACACCCTGCAAGTGCTAGCAGGAATACCTCCTATAGACATCAAGATCTCCCTCAATAAAAAGCTCTTCCAACTCAAGTATGGACAACAACACCTTGAAGTTCAAGACTTTGCCATTCAGCCACAAGACATTTCATTTAAAACGCCAATAGTTCCCCCATGGACCAAATACTCAGTTCCATGGAACTACTACAATGACTCTCTAGAAGGCACACTGATCTTCACCGATGGATCTAAAATGGACAACAAAGTAGGAGGGGTCTTTGTAGTCTACCATAAGAACAAAGAGATCGATCACAGCTGTTTCAGACTAAGTAATCATGCCTCGGTTTACTTAGCTGAACTAACGGCCATCAGCAAAGCCCTAGATTATGTGTCCAATAACAACATATCAAAGGCCAAAATTATCTCGGATGCAACATCAGTGTTGCTGGCTCTAGAGAATCCTAACAACCTTGAACATCATATAGCCGCACTTAAAAATAAGATCATTAATCTCACGCGTAAAATTCAGCTTTACTGGATAAAAGCCCATGTTGGAGTTTTGTTCTGAGAGAGATGTTAGTTATGTTCTGAGTTAAAGAGTTATGAGAGAGTTATGTTCTGATTACATATTGCTTTCTTTTGACAGGTGACAATGGCCTCGAGTCTATCACCTGTCAACAGTGATTAAATTCTTTCTAATAATATTGTTGAAATTTTTCTACCTTCGGTTACCTTCCCGCCCGTGGTCCCGGCCGGACAACGTGTTTTTCCCTAAAAAGCACGACAAAATAGACAAATTTTTTCTGCATCAGTACTTGGGTAAAGCTTTCCTACTCTTTTTATCAAAATGTCCGAAATGGATCAAATACAAAATATAGAAGACGATCACATGGCTAGAGCCATGGATATATATAAATCAGTCACAGATTTATCTTATCGAGAAAGGTTGAAAAGTGAAGATAAAGATTACATTAGAGATTCAGCATCAGAATTGATCGATATAATTCAAAGTTATTATTTATTATATGATTTATATTTAGATTTATAAGAATAAGGTTCATTCAAAGAATAAAATTCATTCTTATAAATCTAAAATTATCAATGTTCCTCTTTCTTATTCGATTTTCGCAGAGAAAATAACCCTAGATCTGCCATTTTATTAAAAAATTCATTGCAAGCTTTTATGATTCATTTGGATAAAGATATAGTTATAATGGAAATTTCCTGTAGTGGTGTAACTTTTATTTTGATTCCTATATATTGTTCTCCCAGCGAAAACATTGAAGAAAATTTAGCCACTCTTCAACTTTATACTCAAAATTATCCTTTTCAAAGAATTCTAATATGTGGCGATTTTAATGCCAAGTCAAGGTCTCACTGCACCCCGTCACGAGTCGACCCCACCATGCCCAACCTTGGGTGAGTGGGACTTCCTTAACATCAAAGTCCATGTTGACTCGGCAGTTTGCGGAACGCAAACTCATACTACTTTCAAGTAGTCCCTGTAAGACATTGTGTCCAAAGCGTCTGTTCGAAGTGATCCAAAGAACATTCATTATACAAAGAACAAATTATGGATAAATCATCAACGCATAAAAATTACCTTAAAGGCGCCCATATCAACCTCGGAAATTCCCGAGCGGCAAACACACAACTTAATCAATCCATCACCTCACAAGACTATGACATAATTACGGTAAACGAGCCCTACACTTACAATCCCGAAATTACTGCCATCCCAATTACAAGGTATTGGCTTTTAAAAACAATGAAAGAGCGGCAATCATCATTAAAAATAACATCACCTGCCAAGTCCTTTAAAAAGACCAAGAAAATTTTTTTAATCCTTTTTCAGTATTTCGACAAGAATTGCATTTTTATCTCCACCTATTGCCCGCCAAACAAGGACCTCTCTATCAATTTGGCCATTATTCAGCCCTGGATAGAGAAAATCAATGATTACCATCTTATAATGGTCGGCGACTTCATTGACAAACAGTGTGCCAAATGAGTAAACAGTATGGCCCCAAGGCTGGAAAGTTTGGAGCCCCTGCCATAGAGGATTGTCATCATGTTATTTATCACTACCCACTATGTTATTTATGACTGTCCACCAACATCCGAGAAAAAAATTTTTAGTCAGTATTCAGTTTCACATTAATGTGCATTTGCAACTCAGAATTTCTAAATATAAATTCCCATTAATGCATATTGATAATTCCTAAATTTTTCTACAATAATTTCATATCATATTTATATCGATCAACATATAATTTAACTAAAAAGACAAAATTTCAAGAAAAATTCTGAATAAAGCATTAATAAAAATGCCCGAAAAAAAAGGTACAAAAATTCTGGTACAATGGTATTCATGTGAACTACAATAACCCCAAATGAATTGTGGGATTGAACAAAATTAATGTAATGAGGGAATTAATAAAAAATACACAATGTTAAAAGAGCTAAAAATGTTTGTCAGCCACTAAGAATGACGTAGTTATGACCATTGGGAGACAAAACTTGCAATTACTTTTTTAAAAAAAGTTAGCAGTGCTGCTACACAATGCATTCTACAACCATTCTATGCTTCCAGTCATTTAAAAACTCCCAACTTTCGTCGCAATCACTCTATTTCACATTAATATGCCTTTATAATTCATGTTTTTTCACGATCTCAAAAATTCCCCAAAAGGAAGTGAAACACTCTTCATCCCAAATACCCAATAAAATTATTTTCAATTCAGCAAAGTACATTTCTGATTCAATCTAACAGATTTTTCTCCTCTAAAAAGAGTGAGTAACTCAAAAATGCCACATCAAGACTACTAATTCTGTTGTTAAAGAGTTACAAAAGCCTGTCAACTATTTAGAATGATGCAGTTATGCAACTACGAAAAAGGAACACTTGCAATACTTAAGAAAAAGGTTGCAGTCCAGGATAAACAATACTTTCAGGCATTTATATTCTTCATACAATTGGTTCAACATTTCTCATCAATATATGTTTAGAGTACAGAATTTTTTTAATCAGTATTCAATTTCACATTAATATGCATTTACAACTTATAATTTTTTTAATATATTTATATTAAAGAATAAGTTGGAAATGTATATTTGTATCACATTAACGTGCATCCTAAATTTCCATTAATGCATATTTATAATCCATAAATTTTTCTACAATAATTACTCCATATCACATTTATATCCAACATGTAATTTATAACTAAAAAGACAAAATTTCACTTTAGAATCAAGCATTAATAAAAATGCCAGATAAAAATTGTATGAAAAATTCTGGTACAATGGCATTCATGTGACTATAATAACATCAAATGAATTATAGGCTTGAAAAATTTAATGTAATAAAAAAATTCAATAATACACAAGCTTGTTAAGATTCAAAAATGCTTGTCAGAGTAAAAGCCGACAAAGAAAACAACAGACTTTTATCATCAAACCTAAAGATGAAAATAAATCATCTTTTACGAAATTGAAACTAAAGCAAAACATCAACATTTAACTTGCTTAAGTGAAAAGTAGGAATTAAGAAAATTAAAAACATCCCAAAAGGTGGACTCTTTAATGAAACGTCAAATTCTAACGACATTGGCAAGATTATTAATGAGATCAATAAAAGTAAAGGTATTCAAGAATTTAAAATTACTAAACAACACTTTAGAAATCCAAATGTAATATGTTACAATATTTCCAGCGACACTACGGAAGAAGAAATTATCAAAAATATATGTGAAAACTATGTGGAAGAAACTACTGAAAAAGAGTTACTAAAAATTAAAACCTCATTGAAAGGTAAATTTCGAAAGAACTACGTAATGGAGTTGGCACCCAACTCATTTAATATTATTAATAAGAAAAAGATAGCTATTTGATGGGAAATAATAGCTGTAAAGGAATATATAAAACCTTTACAACGCTATAAATTTTTCCAGTATTTTGATAAATGTGGAAGATACGGACATTTATCAAAATACTGTAAAAATCCCAAAGAAATTTACACAAACTGTGGATGTGACGACCACAACTGGAAGAACTGTGAAAACACTAAGTGTCTCAATTGCCACTTTCACAGCAATTTCAAAACAAACCTAAATTTATAACACAGTTGCATAGACAACAAATGTAAAATGTACGAAAAGAAATAAAAAAAAAAAATCTAATAGAATTAACTACGGATAATAATAATACAAAATTTTCTATTAAAGGTACGCACATTAACTTAGGCAATACAAACTATGATAAATAATAACTTATTTTTATTCACTAAACGAACCTTATTGCTTTAATAAAAAAAAATCATTAGCATTCCTATTTCATTTAAAGTCTTTTATGATGATGATAATCCCAAGTAGTTATTGTAGTTAAGCAAGCTACTCATGTCTTAATTATATATGAAAGTCGTAACATTATTCTTTTAGAAATGGTTTTACATGATCTTTACATGTTAAAAGTTCTTGAATTATATTCAGGTTTAAGTCAGTATCTTCACTTGGAGGGTAATATGCAGAAATAAGTAAAAAGTTACTTCTGCATATTACCCTCCAAGTGAAGATACTGACTTAAACCTGAATATAATTCAAGAACTTTTACAAAAATACACTTTTCTAAGATGACTATATGTGGAGACTTTAATGCAAAATCTAGAATATGGGGTAAAAGAGAACTCGACTGTAGAGGACAAAAACTACTAAACTTCTTTAATAGAAATGAACTGTTTATAGAAAATAATTCAGCTTCTCTCCCTACATATTGTTCATCTATGGGTGACAGTTGGATATACTTAGTCCTTTTTAAAAATATTGAAAATAATTTAATTATTGAAGTACCGGATGAAATCTCGAATAGTGATCAGAATATGGTAAATATTTACTGGAACCTAGAAGGCTGCTTTGATGGAAATATCAAGCAACTTGAAATCTATCAGTTGACTTGCTCTCAAAATTAACTTCTTGAGGATCAAAGACCGATAGACAAACTTTCTGTTCATAACTTGGACTGCTACATTAAAGAAATTCAAGAGAATATTTTCGGAAATTTTATCGAGTGTCAATACCCAAAGAAAAATAATAAAACCGAAAGAAATAAAATCTGGTGGACTCCTCAACTAAGAGCTCTAAGATCAAGAACTTTGAGACGACTTTATTCAAAAGAAAAAAGACGACGACATTAGAAATTTGAAAAAATTACAATTTAAAAAGTAACAGGCCATGTATGAAAGAAGTATGTTAGAACAAAAATGATTATGTTTAAAAATCAAATACAACGACTCACAATATTTATGGAAGAAATTTTAAAATTATTTCTAATAAAAATCAGGAAAATAGGGTTTTTGCACCAATTCTAAAGTCCGATAATTCTCTCCTTACAACTACTAGCGACACTATTCAAGCTATAGTAGAACATCATTTTCCAGTTAAGATGTAGACAAATGAAATACATCCTGCTACGCTGGAAAAAAATGGAATTTATAAACTTAAGTAATTTGGAAATTGAAAGAGCAATTTCAAAAATTAAAGCAAAAAAGGCCCCAGGAGTTGATAAAATTCCTGGAGAAATTATCAAGGAAATTTATTCTGCCAACAAAACTTGGTTTGTCTCTCTTCTTAATGGACTTCTTAGAAATGGAAAATTTCCACGGCAATGGAAAATTGCTGAAGTCGTACTTATTCCAAAAATCCGGAAAAATTAAAATTCTGCATCTCATTACAGACCTATCTGTCTTCTACCAACTTGGGGGCAAATTATATGATAGAATTATCGTTGATAAGACTTATTTACTATCTGGAACTTAAAAACTACTTCAGTCCTAATCAATATGGTTTTAGAAAGAAAAGATCTATCTCTGCTATTGAAAATATGAAAAGCTTTGTCAAATCGAGCTGACAATGAGGGGAATGTCATATGCCTCATCTCTCTAGACACAGCCAATGCTTTTAACTCAGTGAATTTGAATATTTTAAAAGAACCATCCTCCAATTCCATCATATCTGATCAATACTCTTTTTGACTTTTTAAATGAAAGATTTGTCTTAAATGAAGGGAATGAAACTTAAACTTGAACCTTTTGCAACAATTTATTCAGAAATATCACTCCTCCCATATCATCATTTGTGGAGATTTCAACACTAAATCAAAATTTGGGGAAACAGATATTGACAATAGTGGTCAAAAATTAGTAGAACTTTGTAAAAGAAATGAAACTTTTATCGAAAATAATCCAGTATCTCCTCCAACATTCTGTTCCTCTAGAGGGGAGAGTTGGATAGACTTAATATTAACTAAAAATATTGAGGATAACTTAATAGTTACAGGATTGGACGAGATCACAAACAGTGATCATAATATATTAAATACTGAATGGACTTTGGATGATAATTTTGAAGAGCAAACTAAAATTAATATAAATAATATAAATTGGCTTGACCTAAAAACCAATCTGGCTCACTTACTAGAAGATCAACTCCAAATCCTAAAAACAGTGGCTCTGGATAACACTGATTCTTACATTAAAGATATTCAAGAAAGTATTCTCAAAAATATTCTTAAATCTCAATGTTCAAAGAAAAACACTAAAAATAAAAATTTAAAAAAAAAACGCAATATGGCGGACACCACAATTGAGGACCTTGTGATATAAAAGAGCACTTACAAGATTATATAAAAAAAAAAGAAACTGATGATGTAGTTAGAGAACTGAAAAACTTAAAAAGGCACACACCATATATAAAAAGAGTATTCTTGTCCACAAAAGGCAAAGCCTAAAAATATTTATTGAAAATATAACTACCAAATTTTCATTTCTGATAAAATTAAAAGAAATAAATTTTTGACACCGATTATTAAACCAGATAACTCAACTAGTGAAATTACTCAAGTTATTCTGGATCATCATTTCCACTCAAAATATATGCTGATGAAGTCCACCCACTACCGTTGGTACTTCCAGATTTTGAAGACCTGGAAACAAATAGAACTATTTTAAAAATCAGACCAAAAATGGCTCCAAGTTTTGATAAGATACCAGGAGAAATGATAAAAGATATTCCATGCAAATAAATCCTGATTCACTTTTCTTTTTTTTTTTTTTTTTTTTTTTTTGAACACCTTACTTAGAAGTGGAAAATAGCACTAGTAATCTTAATTCTGAAGAACAATAAAGACCTTTCTTGTACATCCCATTATAGACTTATTTGCCTTCTCCCAACTTCAAGAAAAGTTTGATAGAATTATTGCAGATAGAATCACTCATTACTTGGAACTGAAGAATTTCTTCAGTTCAAACCAATATGGATTTAGAAGGAAAAAAAGTCTACCATTTCAGCTCGCGAAAATATTAAAAATTTAGTCAGACAAGATAACGAAAGATACATTACATGTCTAATCTCCATTGACATTGCTAATGCATTCAATTCTGTAAACTAGAATAAACTTAAAAGTAAGATTAATAATCTCCCTATTCCATCGTACTTGATAAATATTTTATTTGATTTTCTAAACGAAAGATTTATTATTAATAATAACATTGAAGTTCCATATAATCAAGGTATTCCTCATGACCCATTTTATGAACATCTTTATAAATGACTTGCTGGAATGAAACTTGGCAACAATATTGAAATTTAGACAATCGCTGATGATATCCTGATATTGGTAAAAGATAAAGCAACATACCTTTTTAAAGAAAAAAGTTACAGACCTTTAAAAACTATCCAAACATGGATAAAGGAAAATGAACTTCAAATAAATTGCAATAAAAGTAATATCTAAATATAGATTCTCTCGTATATCATCTATAAAAATAAACAATAATAAAATAGCACATACTAGAGAATTGAAATACTTAGGCATAATAATAATAATAGATAACAGATTCTCCTGGAGTCCCCATCTCAATTACATAAAAAATAAACTCCAACATAAATTAAATAGATATTGCAAATCAACTTGCGGCTTAAAATCTATTGTCAAAAGGACATCTATGAAATAGTCATTGAAAATATTATTTCATATGGATGCCAAATTTGACACAAGAGTGCCACTAAGCAAAACATCAAACTAAGACAATTGCAAAGAATCACACTTCTCAATATAACAAAGGCTTATAAAACTATCTCGACTGAGGCACTCGAGTGCCACTTAATTTAAAAATGAAAAATTAAATTAAACTTTACTATTTAAAAGTGTCCAATCAAGTATTAGCTTTGGATAACGCAATAATCACAATAAATGATGTTGATGTTCACACCACCTTGGGACATCAACTACCTTAAATGTAAAAATTTTTCAAACAATTATGAAAACATTTTTACTGAAAGAAAGATAACAAAACACTATATTCATTTGTGTTATACCAAAAGGCAATGAGACACACAAAGAATTGATCATGCTACTGTATTTACAGCAGAGTTTGTAACAATAAATGATGCTGTGAACTATATAAATACACAATCTACAAAAGACAACTATAGTCTCTAACTCTAAAACAGATTTAGAATCCATAAATAACTTTAAATGAAAACAATAATAATTATAAATTAAAGAAGAAAAAATTTTATAAAGAAACTATTTCCTTTAGTGGATCACAGGCCACAAGGGATATTAAAGAAATGAAACAGTTGACTCGTATGCTAAAGAAGCTACTTAAAAAAAAATTTATAGATATACATACTAAATTTACTTTGTCTCAGATAAAAAAAAAATTAAATAACAATTTTAAAGACTGGCAGGACAGATAGAACCATGCTTAAGCCAATTATTTATTTACCATATATTAACAGAAAAAAAAAAATTTGAGGTGAATTTTTCATAAATCATGTATATTAACATCGCACGGCGTATTTGCATTTTATCAACACAGGTTCTTCAACAAGTCGAGTATTTGCCAATGTTAGGAAGGTGAAGAAACCAGATATCACTTAATTTATGGTTGTAAAGCTCGAATGATGAACGAAAGAAAGAATTTCCAAAAATTTCATGAAACTTATCCATAAGACAATTGCTTCAGAACAATGAAGTTAAAAATATCATCAAGCTGATACTGTAAGACTTGAACAGGTCATTGATGACCTACAACAATATTGCAGTTGACTTCTTTGTACATTGTATATTTGTATATAGTCATTTAATTATATTTTCTTCATTAATTTTGTAAAAGCTTTACTTCAGGAGAAACTTTCTCCGGCTCTAATTTTATATTTTCCTTGTATTTGTAACTTTTCAACATGAAAAAAATTTTATTTTTATTTTTTGGTGGGTGGTATTGACCAATCGTCCAGTCAATTAGTTTTAAATTTTGATTGTTTGTTCTTTAGTCTTAACACACCCATGTTTGGTGTGAACGGTTATTTTGAGGATAAATTCAATTTCCTCTCTGTTTAGGGAACAAATTTAATGTAATGAGGGAATTAAGCATTTTTAACATTGTGTATTTTTTTATTATCAGCTATTTAGAATTATATAGTTATGCACACTGAGAGACAAAACTTACTATTACATTTAAAAAAAGTTTGCAGTGCTACTACTCAATATATTCTACAATCATTCTATGCTTCTAGTCATCTAAAACTCATGAATTTCAACACAATCTGTATTCTATTGCACATTAATATGCCTTTACAATTCGTAATTTTTCCACAATCATAAAAATTCCCAAAAGGAAGCGCAACACTTTTTATCCCAGATATCAAATAAAATTATTTTCAATTAAATAAATCACATTCTGATTCAATCTAACAGATTTCTCTTACATTTTTTCATACTGCTTACTCTCTTAAACTTCCTCTAAAGAGAAACTCAAAAAAAAGCCGCATGAAGAAAATTAATTCAGTTGTTAGAGTTAAAAAAGCATATCAACCATTTAGAATGATACAGTTATGTAACTATGAAAAAGAAAGCATGCAATACTTAAAAAAAAATGTTTTGCAGTCCAAGATGAACAATGCTTTCAGACATTTATATTCTTCATACAGTTAGTTCAACATTTTTCATCAATATGTGTTTACATTTCAGAATTTTTAAATCAATATTCAATTTCACATTATTGTATATTTGCCACTTATAATTTTTACATATGTTTATTTATATTAAAAAATTAAAAAAACACACTTTAATGTATATAACGTAGAAAATACGTATTAATGTATATTTGTATCGCAATC